>DWME01004594.1:0-16095 GCA_018244795.1 Parelbella ahira ahira
GCTATGCCGGAGGGGAGGGGGGGGGAGAAAGAGGAAGGGGGGGGGAGGGGGGGAGGGGAAAGGAGAGGTGGAGATGAGAGAGAGAGAGAGTTGTAACAGTTAAGGTATGGAAAGTTCGCATCGTGTGATAGCCTTTACCGTTTAGCTGCTGCAAATAGACCATCTCTGGCAATGAGAACTCTTAGAATCATTATTGTAACTGAGCTGGCAAAATATTATTTAGTTGTTAAGTTTCGCAGCTCAAAGGAAATGGTAAATGAAAGTCTCAGCAAGGCTTCCTCGGAATATTTTTTAACATTAGATAATGATACGTCAATACAAATCTTATATCAAGATGAAGACAATTTAGGACATTTAGACAGTTTGAACGTATACCAGAGAATCATACATCGGAAGGTAAAAAATTTTGCGCCTGAAGCTTTTCAATGCCAGTAATTTATAGCACATTGGATCGCCTGATATCAGCCGGTTACTACACTAAAGATATATTAATATTGAATCTGAATAATTAAAAAACTTAATTAAAACATTAACTCCATTTCAAATAGCTACAGAAGTCTGTGGTACTTTCGCTAATTCTGTATTTGTGGCACTTTGTGGTTATTTATTTTATAAAAAGAGCATCGTATATACTCAATTGACGACTATACATTAAAGGGAAAAACCCTAAGAGCTTTCGGTGGCATCGTTGAAAGATTACATTCAATTATTTTCCCTCCTAGTTTACTGCGTCGTTTAAAGCGCGACAAAGAATTTTATGGCGCCACGAAGTAAAGAGTATCCTATCCACATAATTGATATTTATTATAGCGTGTATATTTGTATATATTTACAGTGACTTGAATGGTTTTTATTTTAGGCTATTTGGCAGCAATGACATTTTTTCCTCGATTAACAAAATAAGGCACATTATTGTCCACCTATAATATATGTAGTTATACAATTATTTTTTAAGGTACATACATAGCTATATCAAAATTCACATAGGAGGAATTATTTGCCATTCTCTAACTTTTTTTTCATTCATCATTAGACAAGGGTGTTTTCTTAGAATGAAAACCAGTAAGTAGCAATGGCGTAATAAGCTACGCTAATATGATATAATACGATAAATATATTCCACACAACTTGGAGAGCTGTTTTGTTTGTATCGGGACAGTACAAGCGACCAAAGTAAAGAAGAAGAAATAAATTTTAATTAGTAATATTAAACAATTCAATAAAGTAAATTTAGTTGGTCGCTCCTTCCACTAATGCACCTGCAGCTTGACCGCAGCACATAATGCTACAACGTAAAACCCTTTGCAATCCGGGTGTTCTAAATAAAAGCTGTTGGGTTTTAATAGACAACTTTGACCATGGTTCATGTTTATTCTTCACGAGGATGCGTATACATTTATCCTATTAAAAATTTATGTATGTTGTAAGTAGTTCATATGTGATGTGCTTACGTTATTTAAATTTTATGAAGTGAAGATTTCGCTACATATTCACAGTGTTATACAAACCTTAAGATTTGAATAATTTACACTGAATAAATTAATTTCCTGCTCATACAATAAATCCGTTTATTATTCTACACTTTCTTCAATATTTTAAATTGTCAGTATATATAATTCTTCATTTCATGTCACTTGAATAAAATATAAGTAACAATCTTCCATTTCGTCAAAACGTAGGAGTCGCAATAAATATTCCAGTGGAATTCCTACCATTTCATGTGCGAGAGTTAAAATGCCTTTCAAGTTGCGAAGTTTGCGCTATTCACGAAAAAAATACAACACATACATGTATTTACAAAAGCGCCGTCTTCCGTCTTCAATCCTCTCCTCAACATTCCGTCCCTCAAGTTTGCTCTCAAAGTGACATTCTCCCTTTTCGAGGCACTTGTGAAGCCCGTTCCCGGAATGTGATATAAAATTATCACGTCCTGTATAATAATAGTACGAATAACATTATATCACAACACAAAATCACGCCTGCGCCGTAGGGGTAGGCGCTGTATTGCAGTGCCCGCACTTTTCCCTAGTTATGCTAAACATCCTATAGAATAGGGGGTCTGCCTGTTTCCAAACATTGGCAATAAGTGACGATAACAATGATGAGTAACAACAATAACAAAACAATCTCCTCAGTAATGGCACAAATATTCGCAATTCAAAACAGCCTAGGTAATCCGATACACTGATTCATATTACTGTATGGAATATTTTACGATGTAACAAAAATACGTGCGTATTTGTAAATTATTAATTACACTGCCTCGTTGACTGAATGGTTACAAGCGCGACTACCGATCGAGAGGTCGCTGCTCGATCCCCGAGTCCAGCGCGATTGGATTTTTCTATCATGAAAATTTTTGTAGGGCTCGGAATCAGTATTTGTGCCCGGTGCATTGTAATAGGCTCACCACCTATTCCGTAGTGGGACGTAAAACGTTACTGGTGAAATGTTCGAGTGTAAGTACCATACTACTCTGCCTACCGCCTCGGGGATTTCAGACGTGATGTTACGTTTATTAATCATAAAATAATATTTATATACGTGTATGCGAGGCTGCTACTTATCCCTCCCTCCGATTGGCAGCTGTCGTTTACGACGTTTCATGATACGACTCTCTGGAGCATTTTATGGCTCATCGCCTGTGAAGACCTTGGTCACAAAATCCGTTGCTGACTCAAGGATCATAATAGTGGATATAACCAAAACATATATTGCCTTAATAATAATAATATTCTCCGCGAGCATTCGCCACGATCTCATTGCGATCGACGCGAGCTCATTATAACGGACCTCGTATAGGTCCGAAACTACTCGGGCTATCCCGAAAAATATATTTGACTTAAACCGGTACATGTATAATCATTTGTATAAACACTAACAAGACATTAGTTAGTAAAAATAATATCAATTCTGTCTGAAACGCGGCTTCAGTTATTCTCTATTATTGCCTAGAGTTATATTAACAGTAAGCCTACTTGTAACCACTGAGTACTAGCCGTGGGATGTTATAAGCTAAATATTGATTTCTTGCCTCTATTTCAAATACAGTTTGCTGATAGAATGTTGGTATTACGTACGTTTAATCCGTTTTCACTGTTCTTAGAATTGTATTAAATTCACATATAACATATTTTTGCATTTCCACGAAGAGACAGGCAGAGGAGTACCTCCACTTAAATAATAATTGACATACTTTAACGGTGAAGCTTTAAAGGTTTGATATGCAACGAGAAATTAAATTTTATTTTGCGTTTTAATACTAATTGTATCGGCCGAAGCCGATTATAGGTTGGTAAGTGTTGTTATACAGCATGTTGTCGACATAGTACAAAGGATTATAAAGCTGAAGTGGCAGTGGACTGGTTGGAGTAGAAGTGTTCTGGATTAGATACCTTGGCAAACGTAGCGTAGGACGCCTTCCAGCTAAGTGGAGTGATGTTGCACGAACTGGTTGGCAGCGGTTGGAAACGAAGACCTCAAAATCGAACTTATAGGCGTTCTATTGAAGAGGCCTATGTCCAACAATGGGCCGAAAGAGGCTGTTAATGATGACAATGTGGTCATTTCCTAAGGAGTGCAGATTTGTAAATTGATGTTGTCTTTTCACAAATGTTATCTATCAGTTCAGAACAGCGCAGTTCAGCTATATTTGATAGCAAGGAGAACTAGAATTATGCAAATAAATAAATAATATAGTTAGAAAGCAGTTTAGAATACAAACTTGCAATATCTAACCAACTTTTTCGTCTAAAAAGTAGATTTCTTAGCCAGGATCATGACTGTACAGAAATGTATTCAGAGTGATAATTTAAAAATATATAGTACAGATTATAGGGGATTACAGGCGTGATGTTACGGTTATATCGGGCCATTGAACAGCGGCGTGCTGATATCCCACAGCACACGACTCGACCAATGTTTGCACGAGGGGCCGCCAGAGCGGGTCAAGGGGATAATGTAGTCATAAACCCCATACATGTTTGTGCGCACTTATTTTCTACGCATTAACAAAACGGAACAAAGCAAAGCATAATACATTATAATAATATTAGTATCGTAGCACCACGCCTATACCGCCGAAGAGGTAGGCACAGCAGTGTAGTACAGTCCCAAAACATAATAAACATAATAAAGGGCTTGAATTGATTCATTTGCTTTAGTTAAACTATAATTATAAAATGAAAGTGACTATAACCTTTTCTGTGTTACATAAATATACATACTATTTGATTCTTTTTGCTAAATATTTTACAGTCCAGTTTAACGTTTCCTGAGTTCTAATTATGTAAGATATGAAAAGTGGTACGGCTTTCAACTTTCCACTCCCGAGGCCTGTAGTTCCTGGCACGCACCTCTGACTTTACAAAGTTATGTGCGGTTTAACGATTAAACTTGCTAGGCGGTGAAGGAAATGTTCGTAGGGAAACCTACAAGTTATGGAGCTTTCCGTAATGTTTTTTAACACGTGAAGCATATCAGCCCGCCCTGGTGTGCGGACTGTGAGACTGGCTGTATTGGTTCTGTATGGGTAGTCTGAGCTAGTGGGCGATGCAGTTTTTTTTTAAATTTAAAAATAGGCTATAGTCTTAAGCCTCTAATTAATAAGGTTGACAATGATATACATAAAAGAACCACTTACTAAGAATGACTTACTGACTAAACATTAAAAAACTAAATTCAGACGTACGAAATTTAGCACAAGATTTGTTACGACGTGAAAGATCTCCGAATTTTTTTGGTAGCTCTATTATCTAAAGAGACAAAATTCGAAATGAAAATTTATATGAAAGTTGTACGATTATTAACAGTTGTAGGTATATACGAGATGCAAAATTTTTGTATAGGTTCACTTATGGTGGAAAATAAAAATATGGAGTATGACTATTTTTACCTTAGAATTGGAAATACGTATGAAATTTCATAATTGCAAAACTGAAAACTGCGAAAATTGTCGAGAAAATTAAGCTTGGAAGCGCTGGTATGTGGCACGATTTATAACGCATTAAATTGCGTAATTTAACCCACGAAGCTGAGCAAGATTACGTATGTATGTACATGGATAAATTATTTCAACTCACTTCACTTGGCAAGCCAGCGTTTAAACTTTGGAGATGTGATGAAACCCGACCGATGAGTTGTAATTTCTATACTAGGAGCTTACCTTGGCATGACTAAATGATCTGGCTGCCGGCAGACAACAGGAGTTCTATAATAAGCTGTGAACTGAGACAGGCTGGTGAGATGATATTGATCGTGTCACATTCATTGTAAATATGAAAGAAAACGGCTGAAGTGAATGAACTAAAATGAATCATTCACATTCACATTTATTGTAAATGTCAATAATTAACCTCAGTTTATTTGTTAATAAAAGTCAAAAACTTTTATTTATTTAATATACCTGTATTACTTACAATAATGCTCAGTGAATTAACTTAACGCCTAGTGGACATCTTCCAGTCAACCTTTGGTAACGACCGATTACTTTTAGTGTTCATATACATTGACAATTTTTAAATATAGGTACTATTATATTTAGCCTGACACAGCTGCTGTCTCGTACACTATACATTAAACTTGTTTCTCGATTTTAATGATATTATGTTTTAGTTATCTTAACAAGCATTTTTCTGAATGGATCGATTTAGACCAAGCGCGAACTCAGCTGTCGTTCAATGGCCTCTCGAGTAAAAAAACGTAATCAACACGTGTATACCTACATATTTTTTATCCGTCGCCAATGAAAGCCACCCCATGGGCTCATTATGTTTCTAAAAGACGAGATAACCGAACCTTCATTAGGTGAGAGGGACTATTATGTGACCATTGGCGTCCTAATGAGACGTCCCTTTTAGTAATAGGGAGAGTCTTACAATACAGTTTTATAATAAGATCAACGGCTTAAGTTACTTATTTAAGCTTTTGCCTATAATATGTATAATATATATTATTTGCGATGAGACATTAATAACATATTTTTTAAACTCATATTAAATTAAAGTTTATAGAATGTCATGTGCATACTTACGTAAGATTTTGCGTAAGCTTGCCAGCTACTAATTTAATATCTCGAAGGAAAATTCGCGCTGCTTACACTAAATTGTCGATGTAAATGCAATTTAAACAAGGTACCTTCGTATTATTTCCCAAAACATATACATGTATGATTCAAATTAAATGTATTAAATTTGCAATAGTCTTGTTCTTACAAATTCGATAAATTTAAAAGTTGCTGTACTTCAGTTGAACATCACATAGATATAGCGATTGAAAAGTTAACTGAAGTTCAGTCTCGCTCTCAGTATGTAAAAAATACTATCTCACGAATTGTACGCCTCAATAGCGAATCTAAATATGGTAATTTTGTATTAATAAAATTCCTTCTCCCTCCAGTATAGACGGATGAAATGGAAGCAATGGATTACAGATTGCCGAACCCAAAAATTTGCATTTCTAAGTTCATATCTTCTGGTTCATATCTTCTAACGGCTTGATTTCGCGAGAGCGGCTTCGCCCGCGTTTGTAATTTCTGTCACGCAACTCCTGATTCATTATATTTGAACTCTGAAATTTTGAAATTTGCGTACCTACCTTGTCATTCAATGAGACGATTGCGACGAAGTAAAATTACAAAATGTTTGAACGAATTGAACCGTGCGTGTATTTTATGAAACTGTACCTTAATCTTGTAACAATTTTCGCATTATTTATTTATAAATAAAATATTAAATATACTGAAATTCCAAAGAATACAAATAGGTACTTTGTAACGCAACATCCAATAGCTATATCGATTATTTTCGAAAAAGATTTCATTGTAAATGCTCGGAACGTTTACAAATATGTTGAATAGGATAGAAAATTAATGTACTGTAATAAAACATTTGAAATACATTATTACGTTATGATTTCATAAACAGAAAAATAGAAATATATTGGTAAACTGTATTCATATAAAACTATGAATACAATTTTATATGAATGCAGTGTTATATGTTATATGAATATATGTATAACATCCATGCTTCACAAACTACGGTCTTGATTAGGGCCATGGTCTTTTTTGAGTACCCTTCATCCCTGTTATTGTGACAGGGGACCCGTGTCCAACAGTGAAACGATAAACTTGGTTGATGTTGTTGATAATGATGATATAATACATAATGTTATTCATTACCCTTCTCACTCCAAACTCACGGCAATGACATGACTTGTTAGAACCTAAGTCTTCTGTGTGTACGAATTGCTACTTATAATTTATTAGGTACTAGGTATATATATATCACGTGTAGATGCGTGGGATTTTCATACGAGCATAAGTTTTTGCGGTAAACAAGAAAGCGTTCTTGTCGTACTACGAAATACGTTTCAATTTACTTCCCAGGAATAAGTTCAACATTTATAAAACATATTGTAATTTCAGGCGAATGTAGCTTACTCATATTATGTCATATAATTTGTTACATTTCACGTCCTATCTACATTGTTTTGTTCACGAGTGAGATTTGACTCGTAAAATAATCAATATGCCATTAGGTACTTTAGATATTTACATTTAATAAATTCTGTTTTTGTTGCTCTCGATAATTTAGTATTCCTTCTAAAATCGACTGAGAGTTTTATACTTAAAAGTTACTTCATAGTGTGAAACATTAAATCCTTGAGTTCATCTCGGACGGTAAAGTTATAAGTTGGAAGTAACGTCTAATTATTTATGCTGCCTTAATTAGAACTTAATATATTTCCTAATTAATTAGCTTTGTCAGAGGAATGTTGGATAGCTGAACAGGGCTACGTTTATTTTTAATTAATTAGACTGTCTCAGCACTCCTGTTTCCCATTCGTATTCGCTATTGGGCGTGGCTTTTTAATTGAAACGTTTGGTGGTACTCATCTATCCGAATTGACTTACATTTCAATTCTCGAGTACCCGAGGAAGCCAAGGGCGACAATTGAGGTTAATAATTTTATTTATACCCTACTGTGGTAGCCTTCAAGTCTCAAACAATTGATTGGTCGCTACTCTCTCTCGGTTGGAAGAAGACTGGATATTTTTGAAATTTTTTAATTTTTACATATACAGTATACACGTATTTAAAAATTGAATAGGTACAATATTATGACATTGGCTTGTTAAAATAAATGCTTACCTAGACTTATTTTGGTTCTTTGTTTTAGTATTAGTTACAAGATTTATTAATAGATATTTCTATTCATTATTAGTAAGTAGCGGTAAACTTAATGCCAAATGATATTTTCTACTAATAAACCAAAGTGAGGATAAAAATATAAAGTGGACATATTATGTACAAAATTGAAGTCGAATGTCAATATAATAGAAAATAAATTAAGTCATATATTTAAATTTAGCTTTAGGCACAAATGAAGAAAATTAAATAATCATGAAGTAGTTCAAAAGCCTGTCTAATATGCAAGGCAATTATGTTAACGCGTCAACACAGCAGTTAAACGAGAGACGTTTTAATTTACCAGCCCTAATATTCTGTATTTGACATCGATTTCAGTTTTTAATTAATAGTGACTTTAATTTGGCGCCGTATGTTCTACAATGTCTAGATAATTAGACCTTAGATAAGTAAAATAGGAGTGCTGTAATTTACTTGAGAACATTGAATAATGTAGCGTTTATATGTAATTATGAGAGAATGGGTGTGCATCGCTGTGAGGTCAATCACGGGGCTTTGTAACACGTGGCCGTAAAAGTGACTTACCCTTACCGTAGATTGTAATGGCCTCATGAGAACCCCCTTACAGCAAATTCTAAGGTGAAATAAGTATTGTTCGAGATTTTTGCCCTTTGTTTCATGCTTTTATGTACATGTGTCATGCACATTAAATGAATTTTAACGTGTTTTTAACAAAAGATCTCATGAGCCTTATGTTTAGCGGTCAGTGGACCGGTTCAGCCGTCAGCGGTTTGTATGTAATCCGCTGTACAAGCTCTATAAATATTGATCTCAATTTAATTTTGACATTCTAGAAAAAAAATTACATGCGTATTCATATGAGTCTTCGAATATCGCAGTTTTAATATAGCTTATGCTTTCACTTAACTTTGTTACTATTTTAATATACATATGTATGTCAATAATAAGTAATTGAATGTCTGCTAAATCGCAGCTAAATCATAAGGCCTCAATTCAGTGTTGTGTTAAATGTTAATACGTTGAACTGAAGAGAAAATAAAATTAACATAAAAACATTAAGTATTAATCATATGTTTAACTTAGAAGAATAGTTCTAAACTAGACGCAATCCTGAACTGAGATTCAAGATTTGTCTTTGTAAAAGTTACTACTCCGGAAATTTATGACTACACAGTTACCCTACTAAAGTTATAATCATATTCGAAGGACGTGGTAAGCTAACACCACATAAGCTATGATCTAACTTAGTCCGCAAAAGTATATATAAGTATATTTAACGCAGCTCAAACCAATGCGACATGAAAAGTCTGACTTGTGTGAGATCAAACGCAACTGTCATCAAGTGCAACGGAGAGAAGCCATGAGTACGATACCCTGCTATCCCAGAGCGAAATAGTGGATATACGGACTTGTAGACTAGTCGGTTATTTTTAAGCCACTTTTATGACCGCGGTAAAGGTTTTACGATTGTTACCTAACGATAATAATCGCGGCGGCCTTCTTAAAGTACCTTTCGCGACAGGGAAACGCTCGTAAAAGTTAGCTACTAGCGGTCACCCGGCCAAAAGACGGTTCCGGTTAATGTTGCTTACGGGTGAGCAAAATAACATAACATCACGCCTGTATTTCCTCTAAGGGGTGGGAATGTAGTATACCCATGGTTTATCCGTTATGTAATGTGTCCCATATAATAGAAAGTAAGCCTATTGCTATATACAAACAACACATCCAAATACCGTGCTACTATAGGAATTTCAAATTAGAGCACCCTTACTTCTTTGATCGCACCCTAGGACCGAATCCAAGACCTGTAGCTTAGCAATTGCTAGACAGTCAACTGGCAATATATTTATTATTAACAGGTTCACACAAGGAAAGTGCACATCGAAGTCAATTGGAATAATACTTATTATAATGTAGATTAATGACAAACTTTATTATTAACCAAAGTATAAAAAAGGGGTGGCGTTGTTTATCTTTCCACCAGGAACAAAGGATGATAGAAACAGTAAATAGTCCCGTGTGTCTTCATTACGTATTGTAACGACATCTAACGGGAAATAAGTACTGGTATACAAATCACTTGTGACATTATTTTTGTAATAGGAATACACAGTAAAAATCGAGACAGGTTTCGACTTGTAACACTATAAACAGAGCTTAGTATCAATATCAATGTAAAAGATTTGTTATAACAAAGAATGCCAATGTAACTAAATAAATGAAAATATTAACGAATATTTTACAATAAAATGATTAAGTTATATACTCACCTAAACTTACGGAAACAGTAGGCACGGTTAACCTTAACTTGGAAGCGAATAAGATTTGGTCCATTAAGCATGGATTGCCGTCACTCCCTTAAAATGTCAGGGAATCTTAATGAATGGTTTAGTCTTAAACCTACTGGACAAATTCGCTGGAAGCTATGTACTTGCTATTATTTATATATGAAAAAAAATATATTCCACTCAGTGACACTAAAAACCTTGGAATAAGAAACGACAATTAGCATGTCAGTCTATTGTCTTTTTCTGTATCGATTTTTTTTCCTTTTGTAAAAAGACAACGCTAGTACATACACTTATCATACTTAGATGTCATTGATTAAGCTGTGTTATACCCAGACGAAAGAAAAGAACTTGTTGACTAAATGGAGAGCTTCCTTAACACCAGCATCATGTTTATCTTAAATTTTCATTCATATGTATGTCTCTGATTAACGCGACCAGCTCAAGTCGCTTACCATTCGTCTGGAGATTATTTCTAGAATTCTTTTGGTTTCGTATGCTATAATTCATGATCTAAATTCTCCTTCGCACCAATTTCCGTATCTAAATGAAAGCTTACATTACCTCTGTTCAAATTATTACAGAAAGCTACGTTTTAAATAAACAATCTAAAAGAATATCTTTTAGAGAGTAGTGTTTCATTATTCAGGCAATACTACTCTGGAACGATCTTAATGAAAATACCAGAAAAGTTCCAGCATTAGCCCTAATACAGCGGTAGGATGAAAGTCTGCCCTATATTACCTATATAAACTATTTGTTATTTTTTTACTTACTTTGAATAAGCCTTCCGAGAGTTTCGGCTTTATTTTGGTTAGTACTTAGTTCCGTAATACGCAGACGTTTTTATTGCTGTGAAATGACTGTTTTTACGAGACAATAGTAGTTTTGATGTCGACAGATTTAGCGCTCTCCTTCCGTTTTTATTATGATTTGATTCCGTGGATTCTTTTCTAAAGAGATTAGTATTACGGAACTTACTTAAGACCTCTATATACAAACTTTATTACTAAGCGCTTCGAGTACCTGTCGAAACTTGACGTAGTATTAAAGTTATTTTATAGTTTTCTCAACAAATCTTCTGAAACATTTTGGCAGTAAGTAATTGTTTGGTGTGTTTTACGGCATTCGACCTACCCGTATCTATTATTGTGAAATATTTAATGCTGCCTCGTTGGTCGAGTGGTTGCAAGCGTGACTGCCGATCGGGAGGGCCTGGGATCAAATCCCAGGTCGGGTACTGTTGGATTTCTCTATTTTAAAATTTCTAGTAGTGATTCGGAGTGTGGATTTGTGCCTGGAGTATGGCAATAAGCTTACCACCTATTCCATGGGACTTAAGCGTAACTGGTGAAACGGGGGAGTGTACTACACTCCTCTGCCTACCTCTTCGAGGATTACAGGCGTGATGTCACATTTTCAATGCTAAGATACGTATGTACATACATACATGAATTTCATGATGGCAGGAACAAATTTGATATTTCAATGTCCTTGTAATAAAATATTTACTACCACGTAAAAAATAGAGCAAACAATTTAAACCTTACAAACTACTCGTAAACATGAGACCATAGTCCCCGCACATTTCATAAAGAGATAACTTATACAAAATAATTATATAACAAAAAACTCTATAGGAAGGATATTATACAAGGTAGTTTAAACAACTTGTTTTCATGAAGTCCACATAGGAATTGTCACAGATAAACATGCACGCACACATATGGGCACGGATTCATGCAGACTGCACGTACGCACGCACTCGCATACATACTAAACGTGTAAATTAAATTTTAAATTATCGTTCTTATAAACCAACTCACAAAATTAAAAAGCACAACGAAATCACTAAATTCTTCTTTACGGAGCTTTTTCCCCGACGAGCTTTACAAATTTTATTACGGAGTAATTGGAACTTTTTAATGCATCTCACTAGATATCGTTAAGTTTAATTCAAGTAAAAAGTTCACTTTAAAATCTATCTTAGAAAATATTTAAATACTGCTGTAGTTTTTAATTGTTTATTTAGGAATATCTATTGGTAATATACAGAGTAAGACGGGCTATATTTTATGATAGTAATAATAATCGTAAACATTAATAAACCACAAAACACAACGAAAGCAACATAACAGGTACATACATACATATCTTCAAGCCAAATCCCTTACGGGGTAGGCAGAGAGCACGGAATAAATAAGGTACTTAAATAACGCAATAAATGCAATAAGAACGAAAAATTTCTTAGTTTATATACACTCAGGAGATTCATTTATTACCTAAACAAGATGATATGTTACAGTAGACGTTTCCTGTATGTTGTATTGTCGCCCGAAACCCACAACTGCCATATTTACGTACTAATACTTAGCTCTCGACATCCACCATTGTTGTGACGTCAAACGCTCTAAGTGCTATCCGCGGTTATTACTTGTATGTATATCACATTTAGATACATTTATCATACACGTAAGTAAAATTTCTATCTCACTGTGGCTTGTAAACTTTATTTACTGATCATCTCAGTTGATAACAATTTGTCGAAAATAAGTCCCTTTAGAAGTAAATTGTAAGGGTTTTTGTTCATCAGTTATCAGTATATACACACATTTATTTCCACAGAACATTACATTAAAATATGACGCAACTAACGAGAATGCAATCGCTGAGAGATCCTTGACTGTTATTCATAAATAAATGGGATATCCATTAAATATAAGAATCAAGTGTATAAAGAAGTACCTACTACGAAGGAACTCATTACACCTGTTGCCGCTGAAAAGCGCAAGACCAGCGCACTAAGGCGTCCTAGTTTAATATAATTCTCAAACGACTGAAGACAATGTTGGATATCTCGTATTTATGTTGGTTACCTTGCAGCTGAGTAACGAGGCCAAATGGTTGAGTTTTGACCCAATTTTTTATGAGCCTTAACGACGACGCATCAAACACTAGTGAGGATGATGCTAACTACACAATTTGCATAAAATAATCTTGATTACTGTAGAATGTCTAAAAACGCTGCAGACATAAAAATGCTTTATGTGAGTCATACATGTATATGTAGATATAAAACAGAAGTGCGATTCCGACGATGTAACCTTTACATAAACCCAGCAAAATGAAATTTACAACATACCTTCCGGGCCTCGCATTGTGACTTTATATTTTTTCGGGGTCTCGCCAAATCTTTTGACCTTTCTTGTAGGAAGCAATTTTTATTCAAATCGAAATATTTATTACAAATTATAAGGAAAACAATCATATGATTTATATTTAAATGATTTCGTCGTTGTACTTATTAATTACGATATCTAAGAGACGTTACCTAAGAGCTGCTTTGTCATATTGTGTCTGATACAGATAATGAATTAACTATTCCGTTAAAGCTGAATCCGTACATTTCCACTCATTTATATGGCATTACTATAAAGCATTATATATTTTAAAACGCTAGTATAATAGAATGTAAGAACTTTCAAGAAAATCTCTTAGAATGTTAAGAAGAATAATTGCAACAGATTATTGTAAAGTATTTCTCGTTTGTTGTAAGTAAAAGGAATGAGGCTGTGACTAATTCAAGATGAACACTACTTTTATGAAAGTTAAATATTCCAGCGTCTTCTGAGTTAACATATTTGTCGCTTTGTAAGTTTGTTACCAACATTTAGAATATTCAAATCCGTTCTTAATTTAGTGATAAGTTTTATGTAAATTTATTCAGAATATGTTGGCGGCAATTAAAATTATTAGGGGATAAAATCATATCCCATCATAGAAATTTATTAATTATATAGTAATTTCCGTTAAACGGATTTTATTTAAAATCATAACGCATGTCTTCAATGGACATGTTAATCGAAAACGGAATGTAACGGAACATATTGTGACGCCTATTTTCCTTTTACCGATAGCCGCTGAAGAAGAGGTGTTCTGGAGTGGAGACCGCGACTTGGCAAACGTAGCGTAGGAGTTACGAGTAGGACGCCCTCCAGCTGGGTGGAGTGACGATATACGCAAAGTGGCTGGCAGTGGCGAGCAGAGATGCGGCGAGCTGCAAATCAAGCTTATTAGCGTGCCATTGAAGAGGCCTATGTCCAGCTTTGGACGGAAATAGACTGATAATGATTGCCTACAAGAATAGGCAGAGTTTAAGGATTTCTACCTGCTGCGGTCCTGACTTCTTTCGCCTCTTCTATGTTCATTCAAAAGATGTACTTCCTCGTCGTTTGTTAAATTTGTTTCAGTATGTTGTACATAATTATGAATATGAGTCCAGAAATGGTGCAATAAATAACGCTTTCAATATTAAATAATTGCAATACGACTTTAATAATATAATCACGGCTTGTAAATAGCAAAATTTTATAAAATTGGTAACCCGAAGCGAACACTATTTGATGCCCTTTATGAATATTATAATTAAGACAAATTTGTTTTTCGATTTATTTTCCGATTGTTTTCCGATGTTATTAATCGATTTAGATAACGGTTTTCGGAAATATGTTAACGGTTATTTTTTCTATTTTATTACACGTCAGAGATCGTGAAATTACCTCGTAGCAATGAAAGTATACGATTTATTTTTTGTCACGGCGGACGACGTTGACGGACTGTATTCTGAATTAAGAAATAGTACCCTTCTTACTAAAGATTAGTTGCTGTATGTCCGTATGACGTGGAACGCAAGGAATTCTTAACGTCATGTAATCAGTGAAAGACAAACTCTGAGTAGTAATCAAACTTTCTCTCGCAACTAAAACACAACGCTCTAAAGGCTAACATTACATAACGTTAGCTCTCCTAGTCGCCTGTTTCAATGCTTTAAAATGTTTTGAAGGCCGTAAATAACACCGTGTTAGTCACTGGAAAGGTGATCATGGTGTGGTCATGTTCAATGAAAAAAATTAAATGAAGTGTATTCTTGGAAATGTGATAGACTAGTGGTTTAGATTAGAGCCTTCCGCGGGAAAAATTTGGGGTTCGATTTTTAAATACATGCAGTCATGTATATTTTAAACTATCGCTTGTTCTAATAGTGGATGAAAAATCATTAGGAGCCTTCTCAAGTTCTTATCATCATCTGGGCTGGCTGGTAGAAAATGCCACTTGACATTAAATCCGCCTTTTGTTGCCAACAATAAGGGAAAAATAAATAAATAAAACAGAAAACTTGCACATCTCTCAGATTTAATTTTTTTTCTCCAGGCCGGATACCTTATTTAGCTACCGTGACAGACTATAATAATAACGCTTTTTGTTACGTCATTTTCAGAGTAAAAGGTGGCGCGACAGTGGTGTCAGCTGACAGAAATTCCGTATAATCATTACATCGTCTTTTTAGGCTGTGATATTTCGTAACATAAAAAGTTCCGATAACGCAACGGTAAAATTGGTTAACGAGAAAAAAAAAACAGAAAGAGAGAGTGATGGTATTTTAAAATAAGAACAAAAATATTTTACATAAAAAGTAACTTTATAAAGTACGTATTGGAAAATTATATTTTGCCCTACTATGTTATTATGTCAGATTTTTTAAATTGATTTTCCTGGTTTCGCCATATCTTTAGTCATATCTTTAAATAATATGTATGCTCATAAATACCCGTGTATCGTTAAACTGTAAAATT
>DWME01004595.1:0-16090 GCA_018244795.1 Parelbella ahira ahira
AGTATTTTTTGAAATGTAGGCTAAGGGCATGTAAGTATCTAAGGGTGTACAAGTTTATGCAAGGCAAATACAGGCTAGTATAATATATTTATATAGAAATGTTTGGTTTTGAATGTCCAATACGTAAAAGATAAACATTGAAATCGTTGAAACTTAAATATCGTTGTAGTAATAACCATTAGTTTTCTACCCATTAAGTGAAAGTATATTATAATAGAAAATATTTACATAAATATATCGGCAGATATGTCCTTTTGAGATGCAATTTTTTGCAGGTCGGTCTATTGCATTGTATGGATTTTGATTTTTTTTCCAAAAACCTAAATTTTTCTTAAATAATAATAACTTAAGTTACTCCTCATAATATCGTATCATTTCAGAGATTACTCGCAACAAACAGACAGACATTAACTTTTCATAATTGCGTTTTTGTTTTACCTGTAACGTTATACTTTCACATCCACTCATTAAAGGTTATTCGGATATTACAAACAAACGCTTCAATTTAATTTACCGGTACGTATAGATAAATTTTTATATTATAATCTTAGTAAATCTGAGATTAAGTGATTTTATTACTTCGAATTTGCCAATTAAATGTGAAATAATTGAAATGAGTAATGTAAATAAAAGGCGATGCTAGTCGGCACAAACAGCGTTAATTAAGAGAGTATGAGTAACATATAACGTTAACCATTTTCATTATAAGTTACAGAAGCAATCTCACCCACTTTAATGTATGCGAGATAGCAATCTAACTTACCACTGGGGAACTGCTTTGAACATAACTGGACCGTATGTTATCTTCGTAATGTCCCAATTAATATTAACTTCAAGTCTTCAACAAAAAAATCATGATTGTTAAATGAATTTGCGAATTTGAGCGCGTCCAAAAGACACGCTCGGACCGGCGTTACTTGAGTCTCTGACCTAGTCCCGATTGCCGATTGCACTGCTAGGAAACTGATACTCTGATGAGGTTATAAAACGATCAGTCAGTGTGAGTAATCCAATTATTCCATTGGATTTCGAGCAGAATTGGATTCTATTCCATCTGTTCTAAGTGTTACATAAAAGTCCTTTGGGACTACAGGCATCACAGATTCAAAGAAAACTAACATTGAGTTGTCACGTAAATTGGTATTAATTGTTCTCGTCATTTTTTTTTAAATTTTGATTAATACTTTAGTGAAAATGTTATGTCGTTTTATCGATAGAAACACATTGTTAGCATGCAGACATTTATTTCAAATATCATACAATCAAAATCGAAATATTCCTTTATAAAATATTCTCATTAAACGCGGCAAGTTTTAATTAAAAGAAGCACGTATTCAAATATTGTATTAATATTTAAGGAAATGGAGAGAAATTGGTTCTAAAAGTAATAACTTGAATATCACATGATACAAATATAAAGAAATCTGATATCGTGGAAGGAATAACAAAGAAAAACTTGTTGCGTTGAATCCACGAGAAAACGAGAAAATGAGGGTGAGGAACATTTCCAATGATTAAAATACCTATATCAAACTTAAATTATCAAAATTCCTTGTATTTGGTTCATCAGTATAATTATGAATTTATATGATTCTTATTAGTTGACGTATTCTTATTATGTTCTCATATAGAAACGCCGTTCAAAACTAACTGGGTCATTTCTCTCCATAAATTAGTTTTTATTTATTGCCTGTCAATGACGAGACAAAGTAGTTTGCTTTTTATCGCTAATATATTTTTGCTTCATAATTTCTACATGATTGCGTTCTTGAATTGGCCCTTATATACCTACCCCTTCAGGGATTACAGGCGTGAAGTTACATTTTTATTTATCATTCCACTGTTGGAATATGTGTCTCCTTTCGTATTGAGAAGGCTAAGGCCATTGTTTACCACGCTGGCCAAGTGCGGGGTAGCAGACTTCATACACCTTATTTTTTTTAAGAATATACATATAATAAATTATAAGGTGTGCAGGTTTCCTCACGATGTTTTCCTTCACCGTTAGTAAGTGAAAGTAAAGTTAGTAAGTGAAGTATGAATAAATACATAGGAGTACAAATAAGTTTCCGCCGTTTTTAATCAAAAGTTAAGAATTTTTTGAGAGGGAACGGTACAATATATTACGTTTATTCGCATTATTGTCCATCGCTATCTATCACTTTTGCCCGTCTGTCAGGTAGTATTCGAATACCACATCTGAAGAACTCTTCATCTTTTGACGCTATCCACGAATCAAACCAAATTTTGGTATCTTCATACGATGTAAAGCACTGCTCAGACAGATCATGTCTGATCGATCGCAACAAATGACAATGGAATAGCACAATATCTGGTGAATACACCGGGTGGAGTAACACTGCCTAATCAAGTGTTTCCAAATATTTTTTGACCGGAACCGAACGGGCGATATCATGCAGGGGAAAATTTTGTCCTATCTGGAGAAGTAATAATTGTGTTTTAACTTTAGGGTTCGGCTGAATCTCATCAATTATGATCGGTAAAGGCCTCCAGTAAGGATTTCGTCTGGACTAAGTAACTCATAATACACAACACTCATCTGATACCACCAAATACATACTATGAGATTTTCCCGTGATTATTTTGTTTTGCTGTTGATGTTGAAATGTGGACAGGTGGTCCCCTTGATTTGTCCGTTTTTGGATTATCACAGTGTATCCATCTTTCATTATCAGTAACGATATGATGTAAAAAAACCCACCTTATTCCTAGCAAGCAGCGTTTCACTCATGCGTAATCGGCGTTCAACATTTCTCGGCTTCAGTTCGTATGATATCCAGTCACCTTGTTTCTGGGTCCTTACTAACGATTTAATACGGTGTGAAATTGCATGCTGAATCATTTCTAATCTAACTGCAAGTTCGTTTTACATTTCAGTCAACTTCCTCCAATAATACTTCCAATTCTATGTCTTCGTATGCTTTTGAATCCTACTGCCATCTCTGTCTTCTACGCCAAAGTCAACGTCTTTAAGTTTTTGAAACCACTCGTGACAAGTTCTCTCACTTAAGCGGCATTAGCATATATGCGCCTCAGCTACAGATTTTGTAATTTAATTAAAAATGTAAATTGAGAGTTCTCGCACATTATGCTTATTTGGCATACATGTAAACATATTCGCAGGAAAAAGTTATAATACGAGGTCAACAATGTTTTATTTCAATTCAATGGTACGAATGTTATCTAGAAGATTGTTCAAAATTCATCAAATACATAAGTAAATGATTTCTAGATTCTCATATTAGTCCAGTCATTTAGTACTAAAATGAGGTTATCTAAAGTTTTATAGGAATTTTAAAATTTGTTTATTTTGTAAATTTCTGTGTGCTCTTTTCACTTTTCAACTTTGCCACCTCGTATCATTGCTGTTTGCGCCGCCATATTGGCTAAATGGAGTCTTGAAGCACTTTTTTTGCCTGTCTCCTTCCCGTCTCATATTAAAACTATTTATAAAAACTAAAGTTGGGAAAATGTCCTACAATATGTATGGCAATATTTTTTGTGAAATCAATACGTTGTGCGTACAAATGCCGAATATGGTATTACCACACGCATTTTCGTGAGCATCCTCCGCAGCGACTGCTGGTACTGCCTTTTTAATACGCCGATGTTCTTCTGTCTTGTTGTCTTGTCGTTGTCACGCACGAATTTCGATCATGCACGTCGTCTGGGACCAAATCATCATGCGGTTCAATATCTTTTCATTTCAAGTTTTACGTTTCATTTTAATTGAAAAATTACATTTTTTCTCTAGCTCGACCTTTAGGGAAAAATATGAACGAATGATTTATTAACCGAGACACTTTGTTAGGTACAAGTTGCTGGAATATTACGGTATTAAACGCAAATACCCATTAAAGAAGAAATTATTATTTGCGGTCTTAAAGAAAAAATGGAATAAATCAATTTGTCCCCGGGCCTGCGTGTAGTATCCGTGTAACGATGTTTAATGGCGCTTCGGCTAACGCGAGCGAACACGCTTGCGGTTGTAAAATTAAAACGTTTATAATGCAATAAATGTCTATTACTTATGAAAAACATTTATAATAAAACAGTACATCTTCTGCTTCAAGAACATTAACAAAATATTTTAAAAGTTATCAATGGGAATGTGATGGTTATTACACTCTGTGAAATTGAAACTCATTTATACCATTAGCCACGTTTGGGTCTAAAATTGTTTATGTTGCCTATTTGTGTGCTTTTTTACATAGAAAATAGAAAACTATTAATTTGGAGTCATAAGTGGCTCATATGAACGTCAATTCTGTAAAAATATAGATATCTGGCTCTCGGTGCCCTTTACATGCGCCGTACCTGTACCGGCCGTATTATGCCTACCATTTACCTGTCGGGACGCAACAATAAGCTACATTTTTAATAATTACCGTTTATGTACAGAAGGTGGTTACCATCAACAGTGGCCAGTCTAAAACTCTTTTAACATAGGTTTGGCGAATGTATTAAATTAAAATAAATATACGTTATTTACCTTCATACTGTCAATATCGGACGGAGAATAGTCAGCGGTCAAACTGTAGCACTGAATCGAAATTTATACAAGTGCACTTATGAACTTCAACAACGTATAAACTTAACTTTAATTAATCACTTTGTTGATACGTCCGCTGCTCGGTCACTGGAGGCTGATAAATTTGTGTGCAAATACTAAATAATGAATTACGTTAAAATAATTAACGAAAACAATACGAATACGTATAACACCAATAGAACGAATACCTACAATAATTACAGTGTTAAAGTATTGTATAAAATATTGTATTTATATTTTTCTTTCTTAAATTTGTATTCGAGAGCAAGCCACGTAAACAACATCAAACAGCAAGGACTACCGGGAATATTTTATTATTCATATTTATTGCGCCTTAGAAATATATTTAGCTCTAAGGCCGCGGCACGCTCGACAAAAACGGATAAGCGTGTTACAGGCTGACGGCTATACTGTGAAAACATTTTTGCGCAACAATCGGCCGCAACGTTGCATTGATTCAATTATGACCAAGCCGTGAAATAGTTTGTTTCATTTACCACTAACCAAAGAATACATTTTCAACCAGTTAGACTATATGTATAGTTATTATCTTTTGTTCTCTCTTTCAGTTTTAGAAAACTGATATATTTAGGTTTTCTTTTTGAAACTGCCGTGCATTATCCCTTTTCTGCAATATTGGCAAGTCAAAGAATTATTTAGCGTCGTATAATAATCATCATAATTTATAATAATTAACAATTTTTTATAATCCACGCCTGTTCACGTGTCTTCACTCAAAATGAAAAAGCTTAAAGCTAAATATCCATAGTAAAGAGTTATTACCAAGTTTTAACTCTGATTGGTTGATTAATTAACATAATGCACAGTAATTGTTGAACAGTATAAGAATACAATCCGAAATTTGTCATTGAACGGAAGTTTAAGGATCTTACTGACAGATGTACCTTCTACAAGTACATATATGTATGTCATATACACAGTTCGTAAAGTACGAGGTTTTTATTTCTGAATACTTTTATAGTCTTAACTGTAAATATCATATCATTAGTTCAACAACACAAGAGGTTGTTGAGGTACGCAGTTTATACAACATTATAAAATACTAAAACAATTCTAATACACTAATAATATGTATAATAATATACTTATACTATAATTGATATTAATTAATTATAATAATATAATTAAAACAGCGATTACTAAGAATTGATTGCAAAATTTCGATAGCAGTTTTTCCATGGATTCTCCTTTATTTTAATCATTACACTAAAAGCAAATTTGGTATTTTAAATAATCACAATCCGTGAAACAGTCGGAGAGTACGGTCGAAAAAATCTTAATAATTTATAGAGTTGGTTAAAAAATTGACTTCTATACACATTGAACGTTGCAAAGTATTAATGTACTTCCGATTAAGCAACACGATACTGGATACGTAGTTGCGAGGTGATCAATATACATCAACATATGCAGCTATAGCCACATCAATTGCATAAAATCCGAGGCAGTCTTATTTTAACTTCCGTTTTCAATTTATTCACTGTGGTTCGTTCGCAGCAATGTCTGAACCGTACGATATCCGAGACTACAAGACAGCAAGTCGCGGTTAACTCCTTAATGTCGCAGTTTAAATGAAGACTTCATTGTTAGTCGAGTAGTTGCAAGTGCAACTGCCGATATACTAGAAACTTATATAGGTTCCAATTAATATTCTGATGAAGGATTAGGGCTGTATATTACGATGTCGCGATATATAATTAAGAATACATTGAGCATTAAATTGAATTGCAATTAGCAGGCGTTTAAGATAATTAAAATGTGTCGTCACACATTACGCTTTTCGATGTAAAATTTCACATGTTTAACAGACGCGAGAGATTGTAAACGAATTTGGATAATAAAATGTTACCGGTAAATTTGAATAATTAATAAAATATACCGCTCAACCTGTACTCGCTCATATTTCAGTTTAATAACACAATTATCTTCATTGAATTAGCTAGCTGCCTACTCTACAAATATGTAAAGATATATCTATATTTACAAATAAAATTGATGTGTCTTTTTGTAGTATCGACATAGTAGCATTTCAGTAACTACGTATATTAAAGCAGTGATTCGTAAGTATAATAATATGATGATTATTATACAGCATTATGAAACTCTTAGATTTCATCCTATGTAGTTCAATATAGTTAATACTTAAAGTTCATCGTCTAGATCTAAGTACCCATTAAATTCGGATGCAATATTTTTCATGAACTAATTATGTCTTATTGTTCCGTATAGTAATTACGCTATACGGAACAATAATATAATATCATCAATACGAAAAGCTGAAGATCGAGCTCAGTGGCGTGCTATTAGAGAGGCAGCAGTCCGTGTCAGCGTCCAGCTGATAACGATGATGATGGTAATAACGATGATGATGACGACGATAGCAATCATTATTATTTCTTTTTAGCCAATTTTTTTCCACACTACGTAACAAGCGCGTTTCTAGTGGAATCCTTATTAAAATCATACATTAAAACTTGCGCACACAGAAATTGAATGGTAGTACTTCATAATCTATAAAAAAAAAAATTATTTGTTTATTTAATTCATGTTTAAATTGCTCAATATTTGAAAGATAAGTGGAAATCACTTCGAATAAATAACCAATATATGTATGTATATATAAACTTGCACACCCTCGCGTAGTTAGTAATACAAATTTCAAACATTTCTTTTGCAGTAGGTATATATTTTCGAGCAACTCCCATTTCTACTTAATTAGAATTCAATATAAGATTCCAATTCGTACACTGAAGATTCGATGTTGAATGGAAAGTGACAAGTTATATTTAGAAACACACATGCACATTCAGACCTATAGAACCCATTGAGCTCCATTTGAAAAATTCTTATCGAAAATATTCTTACATATTTGATACTTACAGTTTTAATGTAGTTCTATTCGTGACAAAGTGTTCGGGTTGTTTCGGAACGAATCTTCTTTTTTGGGAACAGAGGTGCTTGGATGATACAATGCACATATTACTAGAACAAGTATCTAGGTACGTTAAACTAAAGGACAGGCAAGTCAGGAAAGTTAGCGTTACAGACAGCAAGCAATTTTTATAACAATTGTTTAGCAGTTAACCCTACCTGCCTTTTCAGTCCCACCGGTTGACTAAAGCCTGCTGTTTGTGTCCTCAGGTAAAAGCACACTTTGAATTAATTAAGAACGGTGTGAGGGATAGGAGAGTTTTTCAATTCTTAGAATTGTCTGGTAAATCGGAGTTTCAAATAGATTTTGTACCTCAAGAACAACAGCCAATGACGGCCTTTAAGTAGACTGCTATAACCCGTATTTTATGTACCGGGCTGTTATATGAAAAAATATATATTTTATATTGCTTCAGGGATATAAAGATTAAAGAATGGTCATTCGAACTAACCTTCATTATCTCTTTAACACGCAGGTGGAAGGGTTATCTTTTTTGTTCAAGCTTTAAGTCTTCCACTGTTGAAGCACAAGTATCCTCTAAGAATCGAAGGGTTAAGGCCATGGTCGGCCACGCCGGCCAAGCGCGGGTTGGCAGACGCCTTAGAGATTTTTTTGTTATAAACTCTAAGGTTTGCAGGTTTCCTCAGGATATTTTTCTTCATCGTTAGCAAGTGATATTTGAACTTAAAACGCATATTTCTGTCAAGAGGTTCGCGCCATGTATTTGAACCTAGATCCCTCGGATTGAGAGGTTCTATTCTAATCAACTAGACTATCATTGCACATTAGGTACAAATGTAAACTTAAAAATAACATTATTACATTTGACAGACACACATAGCAACATTCATTGTAATTATTTCCGTATTGTTCCTAAGAACTTCCTGTATTGCTCTTCCGGTGAATCTGACAGATTTACCTAAAGGAACTTATACGTTCATATCCTGTGTTGATCTGGTATTTCGATTAACACAACAGCAGACGCATCGCCTATACATTTACTTGTATTTGTGAAATGCTCCTATGCACGTAATACGTAAGTATGATTACAAATGAGTCACCGTTAACACGGCTAGTATTTAACGATCGCTGTGATCACATGTGATTTCCAAGGTGAAAGGCAGTTAACATGTATGAGGTTTTTGTACAAGCACCTTCATGTCACAATGGGAAACCATAAAGTTTTTCTTATCGCCATTTGTTACGAGTGAGCGAAATGTAATCAAAGTGACTTTAATTGATGCTTATCGAACTGTAAATGATAAAATAAGTGTTAAAGGCGGATTTCTTAAACGAATTACCCATTGGCTACTAATTGGCGTGCGTTAATAATAAGGGGTCTAAATGATGTAGAGATAAGTATTTATGTATTTTAAGTTCGTTTTATGTCAATTTAAATTTAAAATATTTCATAAAGTAATGATTTTGTTGGGTATGAGTTTATGGATACAATAAGTGAAGATATTAGTACCGTTCGACAACCGCTAAATAAATATAATTATTTTTCGCACAGTTTAATATAAATTAATATATTTTATTTCGACTTTTTGATTAAATTGAAATTTGAAATAAATTTTTGTAAATTTTTGAATTTTGAAGTAAATTTTTTTCCACAGTGTCGTGCAAAAACATATTGATTTAATTGCCGCTAAACCTTATAAGATTGCTGTAAAATAGATTAGCATTCGACTGCGATTCCGCCAGATTCAAACGTCAGATGTCTTAGACGTAACATTACTTTTAAAACATGTGCTTAACGAAACGAACAGTCTCACATTGACTTTTCCGCGCGTTTCCTACAACTCATTCCTATATCCTCCTCAAGAATAGTCGGATGTTTGCACGAGCTCTTTTTATAATTAAACTCATCTCTGTTAGTCCGCAGGAAACAGTTGTTCGAAAAAAGTTTCTACTTGACGCTGTTATACTCGTTGTTCTCAATCAGTAGAGAACTAAACACGAACTTTCCTTTTACTCTGCCCCGTTGTCCACTGTCGCATCGAGTTCAAACATTAATTTTAAACTATTGCCATATTGGTATAATATACCAGTATACTTGCATGTAGGTAGTTACTTCTACTTTGGAATTTTAACAATATATATATAGCTTTGAGGTATTATTAATTAGTTATGAATGTCAGATTTTTTCACATCACTTTCTCATAAGTTTTATTAATAGACTAATAAAAGGCTGTTGATTATGGTAGCCGGAAACTCAATAAATCTATCATGTTTAATAATATCCTACGAAAAACCGGTTTTCACTCAGCAGGTGATAATACGACAGAGAAATGGATTGGTTTGTGTCTTATACACTACAAAGGTATATGTCTCTACATTAACAGCACAGTGTTTTTGCGGTAGAGTCACTTAACTGATTGTACGTTGCCGGAGAAACTCGGAAGCGTGTATTCGTCGTAATTTGCGCGGAAGACGGTCTAACAAGCGAGTTGTTTACTCTCACAATAAATCCACTACGTTTAATGCACGTCAATCTAAATCTACCATGCTTCAACTAGTCATTAATGCATTGCCAAGGAAGCAACAAGCAAGAGATCAATTGTTATAACTCGCTGTGTTACGAATAATTGACGTTTGGATTACAGCAATGGTTTATTTGTAACTGATAATGACAACTCTTTAAGTAAATGATATTGTTAGTATTGTAGGACCACATCATTCTGAGCCACTTGCTGTCAAACTTGACTGAAATTATAATAAGATAACCGCACATACACATACCAGTCAGCTTATAAACATATGTGGATAATTTTTAATTTGTAAATATGTATATATTTAAATAGATTTATATGTTACACTCGGACACACAATAAATATTCTTCCTTATCGCAATGTAATGATTGAGGATTGAACCCACAAACCCAGGCTCAGCGGCAGTCACTCTGACTAATCAGTGACCGAACACATAAACTACCTAAAATATATAAGCAGTATTTGTTATTCGGGCGACTTCACAACAGTCACGGTCGACATTCATGTTTAGTGGCATACCGGTTGCGTCCGTGTAGAGCGTAAAAATTGTCGTAATGACATAAAAACAATCGAACGTTGCGCAAGCGCAGCTAACAATCGAGTTCACAACTTTATCAAGAGCAGGACTTACGTAGAAATCGCGTTGCAAAAATCTGGACTGGTTAAATAACTTACTTGTTCTGCATGAACAAGTTCACGGATGATGTATGTACATAATAAAAGCTGTTTCGAATGCATGTGCAATACATATAAATATTGAAATGGATGGATTGCGTTATGTTTGTCTGTTCGTCTGTTAGCACAATACGCAGCTAATTCCATTTCAATAAAGTAATGTACACAAAACTTTAATAGGATTTGTATTACATTCTGTTTATTACTTATTCAAAACCATAGTAACATCACGCCTGTTTTTCCCGGAAAGGTAAGCAGTAGAGTGCAGGACTCTCCCACGATTTACGAGTATAATTTGCAAGTCTTTACTGTTTTAATTATTAAAATTCTGTCTTGAACTCTGTAATAACCGATGTAAATTGTAAATAAAAACTTTTGGTCATATCGCTTTAGTGGCCCTGATCACTACTATATATAATAAATAAAATCACCTTTTTTATAACTGTTATTTACAGATCCTCGTGTGTATTCTTGTTAAATAATGCGCTAAGAAACGCGAAGATCCTTAAGGAGTAGGAAGAAAGCACCGATTTCCAAATATCTCGATCCTTGCAGAAAAAAAATACTATGTTATCAATAAATAAATACGCATGTAAAGCGCGGCGAGAACTTAGGAAAAGTTAATTAAGCTACGAGTGAGTAGCTAGTTACAAATCAACATGTCACCGCCGCGGCCGCGCTGCAATCGGCAGAAGCTTATTATGAAGTAACTCGTATACGTTAAAAACTAGTCGGGTCATCTAGAAAAACACGCGAGTTAAGCCGCTACGTATACAATCAAATCACCTTGTACGTGAGCTTTCGAGTACGTTGAAGCTTACATAATTGAAAACACATTGATAAATGCTTGAATCGGCATGTTATGTAGAGACGGATTAATTGGATTAACTGCTAAGCTATTCTGAACTGCTAAGTGATTCTGATGTCAATGGTCTTCATTTAGATGTAATTTAATTTATATTGAATTGGTTATACTAATAATATAATTACATAATTGTCGTTTATACATGCTTATAAATTAAGGACATAATTATTATTCCACATGAACATTACAGACGAGTAAATGAAGACTAATTGGAGCAGTAATACATCTACAAATTAAGTAGTTGTATATTTCTTTTACTTGGGCGACTGACAATGTTCTTTTACATAATAAACACCAATTGAATTTTGTATGAAAAACATATTTTGTAGAACATTGCATCAGCGAAAGCTTGGAGCATCTACAATCATCTTCAATTAGACTATGACTAAGTGCACCTACACTGACAAACAGCAGACTATGTTAATAAAAAGCCTATATTTGCAATGCTGAGGCCAGTCATTGTTAATTTATTAATTACCAACGGAACTAACGGACACTGACGGTCCTATTCCTGTAACACAGATCGCGGGGGCTTACAGATGTCAATGGGCGGCAACGGACACCTATAATCGCTATCAGTTTGGTCACATTGAGGAAAAGGACTACACAGAAATGTTGTTATATTACTTATCACTCCTATTTTATGCTCTTCAATAAAAAATAGATATGTATTTAATAAATTCACACAAATTGAAAGCTATTGTCGACACATGCACACAATGCGCACCCACAAAGGCTTTGTCAAATGAAAACGAACTCTACAAACTCGATGCCACTCGCTAATAGATTTCGCTTTCTGATACTTACGAGTACATACGAAATCTGATGCAGGAGTGTGGGCAGAGAAAATCATATTTAAAATTTCTAATTAGAAATTGTCTCTTAACCGCTTATTTTATGCAAGGCTAACTATCAGGCGCGATAGTAGCCAAACGCCAAACTATTTCTATTTAAAAAGTACATTATTCATATAGGTACATTAGAATTCCGTAATGTAGTCTGCTTCAGGTAGCCAAACTCAGATTGAAAAGATATTGATCCTAAAAATAATACTGGTAAGTAATTCTTACTTCTATTGAGTAACCTAGATGGAGCGCCTAATTACGATTACCATTGTCATCTTGTCCACTGAAAGTTCAAACTCCAAACACATATTTACAATATATCATCTGTAAAATGAGTAATAATGGTCGTGTCCAAAAAGCCGCTTTCACAACGGCATATTATGGATACGACTATAAAACACACGTTCCTTTTATTAATAAAAAGTCCGTCAACGCATATCTCGATTGGGAGCAAATTAAACTCGTAATGTGATAAAAAAAGACTGGCACATTTCGTTACGTTTGGACAAAGTGAAAGTGATAGAGGTAAGAGCACACGTCGTCACGAGGCGCTACTAGTTAATATTCGGTATAAGCGACGCAACTGTACGCCTTTTGGATGTTAGTCCTATTCGGATTTTAAAGTCTTATTATATAAGATTATAATCTTCTTACCTACATTTAACAAGAGATAACGATCTTTGATTATTATGCCTCGGTATGTAGTGTTTCATTTAAACAAGTCATTACACGTCCATGAAATTTACTAAAATATATCTTTGTGACGAAATGATAGGGGATGTTATATTTCATAATAACTAATAAATTTGTTTACGGGAGTTAATTTTAAATTAATATCTTTTTCATATACAGCGAAAACCTATCAAGATTCTATGTACTCATAATATAATGAAAATCAATTTTTTTTTGAGCGCTTATTCAGTGATAAGAAAGCGATTTTAAAATAAATACAAAAGAATGATTATGAATATGAACGCAACATTAAAGGAAGAAATATTATTTAGTACAGGTTATATTTATGTACCTACTTACATTGCAGCGGTGCGGAAACCCGCTCTCTAATGAAAGGTTCTTTAACTTACTTTCAAGTTCAACTTACACACCGTCTTGCGCATTGTACGCAGAAACTGGCTCAGACAGTGAACGTGCTCAATGGACTAATTACATAACGAATGTAACCATCTCCATGGTAGCTACATAATACGAATGTATCATTTAGATACAGCACGAATGTATCACTTAGATACGAATGTATCATTTAATACGAATGTGTCATTTGAGCACCTTGAGTACCTACTTGTTTCCCTTTATGGTGTATCTTAATTGCGTTCAATACGAATAACGTACACAAATTATGTTTAATTAGTTCGTTTTTTGTTTGATGCCGTAACACTCTGTTATTGAAGATATTCAATGTGGCCTTTGTCATATCAGTTAAAATTGTTACAGTAATTAACTCTTCCCGCATTTCATAACTCCGCGGCTAACACACAAACACAATTTTGACGGAAACACGCTGTGTCTCCGCATGTACCTATGTGTATTACCGAAGTCGTCATGTTTGCGTATGAAGTCACTGGATGTGTCCTTGTAATATTGTGGAGTACTTGCTATTTGTATCGTGGATTATGAATAAATAAATATCTAATGGAGCGTGCGTGAGATGAGATGCTGACGTTTGTCTCCCTGTTTTCGAATAAAATGACCTAATTATATAGACGTGTTCAATGTGGCGTTTCAATTTGATCCACAGAGTTTATATGCTCTATTCGTATATGCACGCTTGACGATTTTTAGCACACTTACTTTCAGTCCATATAGACTTCACCAACGCGAAAGTGTTTCTTTATTTATCTATTTGATTTATTTTGTTCGAAGAAATGCCTCTAAAATATGACTGATATAAGAGATGAGATACCGTAAAGAAATAATTTAAAATTAAAGTTGTAACTCCTACTACATAAGTTATAATACGTTACAAAATAGACCATTAAACAAATCAAATACTTTATGCTCTTTATAATAACATTTCTATCTGGTGTCGCATCTAAATCTTCATCAACGATTGTGATGTATTCAAATGTTCTACTTAGACTTATTATGAAATACCTCTGAATATAAATTTTGGCAGTGAAATATATGTATCAATAAAATTTTACTGAATTAATGTTGAAAAAATCATGTTAATTAAACATTATTAGTACCTTAAAGATTTTGATACAGCATAAGACTATGTAGGCATCTGTGATCATGCGTATTAAGAACAAGATTACCTAACATCTGTGTAAATTACGGATTACTTCAATTTATTGATTGCACATAAAAATAACACTGTGAGAGTCGAAAGGAAAGTCTGGGTATTTGTGAAGATACCTTACCTGAAGATATATAGAAAGTTTATTCAGGCTGCAATTTCTATTAATAAGAAGCTTTAGAACGCCTCTAACACGTCTTTGTGAAGATGTCTTCACAAGATAACGATTAGTATACTTTTATCGATAACAGGTTAGATTTATTTGACAATAAGGAGTATTCATTTAAAATGTCACGACATTTATTAATCAGGTAATTGAATCATAGACATCGTTTTTTTTCCAAAAAATCCATACAATAAAAAAATCTCGCAGTTCCTTAATAAAAAGGTAATTTGAGATCTGTAATCCCCGAAAGTGTAAAACACTCCCACGTTTCACCAGTTGCGTTTACGTCCCATGGTGTGTCTATTGCTATACACCGGGCGTAGAACCAGACTCCGAGTCACTACTAGAAATTCTAAATTAGAAAAATCCAATAGTACCCGACCCCATTGAATCCAGGACCAACCAATAGGCTGTCGCGCTTGCAACCACTGAACCAACTAGGCAGTCAATTATCTATATCTATTGATTAAAAGATTTAATTATATTTGTGTAATTGTTATCAAAATGCTTGAATAGACAGAAATAGTATTAACTGTTTGAACAAGGAAATAAACATAATAATAGCACAAAAGACAGGAGGGTAATAGATAAGAGGCGCAAAGCTGATTGTGGTCAACTGTTAGGACTTAATCCATACTGTCTATCTAATCACGCTCAGGGCAGGAATTAATTCCAGAAACAATGGATTTAATCTCATCTCAATATTGCTGTTGCATATTGTTCCGTTGCAGGATCCTTTGTCACGTCTCTAGCATGAGATGGCATTATGGGAATTGTAGATGAGGCTTTAGAGAACGTTAACCGTGAATGATCTATGGTGGTTAATTTATAAGCATCGCTGCAACAAAGGTTAACGCAGATCAACCTTTATTTTAATCATTCGCGCATTTTATTGTAACGACTTAATACGAGTAAATCTGTTGTGATTGACCCTATAGTTATATCTGAATAGGTTGGACAATATGTAGATGAATGAATAATAATCATCGTTGCCGCTAAGATAATGAAAGATAGGACTACCGTGCAAAGGTGTTTTTTACACTAGTTGCTTAGTGGTTCTGGTGTTGCTAAATGAACAAATTAGGACAGACGATATACGATAGGCCCTAAGATGGCTGTATATAACCACTATAGGGTTTTAGGATATAGACCACATTTTGAACTTGTCTATCCTCGCTTTTCTTAATAATAATAATAATAATAATAATAATAATAATCGACCCATTTGTCATTCCACTGTTGGAATATGGGTCTCCTCTCATATTG
>DWME01004596.1:0-16088 GCA_018244795.1 Parelbella ahira ahira
TTTAGATCTCTCCAAGGAACCGGCTACAGCTCTGCGAACGCTCGGGGGGGCGATGCCAGCCAGCGGGTACAGCATCGTTTATTATATTATTAACTGTATCTGGCAATGATCTGATTGACAGAATTATATTTTTGTATTTAGTATATTTTTATCCTTTTTTGGGAGTGTACTACACTCCTCCGCCTACCCCTTCGGGGACTACAGGCGTGATGTTACGTTTTTTTTTTATCCTTCATCTCTGAATATCTCAAGACTCAAGACACAAAAAGAAATCAGTGTGGAATTATAAGTCTATAAGCTCTATTTACATGTTTCAAGTATTTTCTATCTATATTACAGAACCAAGCTACATGTTATATCCTACAAGAAATGTAGCCAACACATACATGTTAGAAAGTCTGTATAACTTCAAGAACTCTTTGCTGGTAAATGCACCACTGCTACAAATAGCTACCACCACTAACACAAAGTGTGTTTACAGCACCCCTGTCATAGCTACAGCGTGAGTACATCTTCTATTATAGTTTTCATGTTATATGAACCTCACAATTATTCCTTGTTTAGGAGATTTGTGTTTTCCTCACTCAAGGTTAGCCAGGATTTTACTTATGGCAATATTTTCTCTCTTCCACACATTGGAGATTGAGTTGTCAGCACATTTTTATTATTACAATTTTATTCCAATAGTTGCAAAATCTGGCTGCCTCATGTCAGTTAGTCTTACATACATTTTCAGTTTCTAGGTGTGAAGTATTGGGTCTGTTTAAAGAAGTGGCCTCTGAATATATCTGATATTTGCATGACTGTTTTGCTGACACTGTTGTTTTGGTTTCAATGCTTTTATGAATAATATATTTGTTTTATTTTAATAACAAAAACTTCTTGAAATATTAGAAATTGAACAGAATTACTTACACCTTACATGTATATGTGTATCTATATAGAATTAGGTTATGTCCAGTTTCCTGAAAATCATCTGCAGTTATGAAGAGACTTGAATAGGTACAAAACTGGTTGTGTTGTCTCAAATTTTCATAACTGATTTGGTTGTGTGGTTAGTGGCTCAGTTAATTTTAAAGTAGTGAAAGTAATTACCGTGTACAAGTACATTTGATTTGTTCCTAAATACTATTTCTGTTATTAGTAACATATTTACATTATGGCAGTACCGTTCATTTTCTATCACGCTTTATAATATTTGTTTCTCAACTCCCTTACATTTCAAGCACGCTTTCATTCAATAATCATATTACGCAATAAAATATGGGTTACAGTTGTTTTATACTGAAATAATCTCATCTGTTATGTATGTATTTGATTTTCTTTAAAAACATGTTCTTACGTGACGTTATTTAAAATGTATTTTATTACTTGGCTTTGCTGTATTTTAAGAATAAGAAATATTTTTTATAATCTTTAGGACAAGCTACATAAATATCAGCAATAATAGTTTGCAATTTTTTCAAATAACGATTAAAGAACGAACTAACGATATTGGACAAAGTATAACTGTCAGTTCGGCATTCGTAAGACCTCGGCCTCAAAAGCTGAATATACCCTAATAAAAAAAAATTGTTATTAACACTCTTGAAATCTTAATCATTAACTATAACCTTTCCATTGTTGGATATAGGTCTCCTCTCAGAATGATAAGGGTTAAAATCATAGTCTGCCACGTTGAACGAGTACAGAGTGCTTGGAATTATTTGATTGTTAAGACATTAGATCATGAAATTTAATCACAGCTAAAGTATTTTCGTTCGTTCTTTCATCCTTTAAAACTGCATGAGTATAGCATCGAATAGTATGAAACAACTGTAACATTGTCAATAACGCCTAACTGTGGTATATGTGTGTGCATGGCTTGCAGGATGGCGCAGGAAACAGTCAGACTTGATCCTTCAGAAGCTTTCAGCATGCCACGTAAGATTGCGCTTCATTTCTCATTGCTTTTCACATATGGTACATTGTATTATGAGAAGGTCACTTTATCTGCGTCAGGCCTTTGATAGAGCTGTTGGAAACGGATCTTCTTTTAGACTTATCAGACTTCACACGCCTTAAGAAATATTATAGAGAAATCTAAACATTAAAGATTCCCTCACGATGTTATTATTCGCCGTTATGGTAAATGAGATACACAATGTTAGTTTTGTAAAAAGACAACAAATTATTTTTTTTTACAAGAAGTACATAATATACTATTGTAAGGACAATTTATGGCATGTACTAGTAATATTTTTACTATTTTTAAATCGTTTATATAAATGACTGCCTGTGGGGGCATATTGTCAAGTTTGATGCAAACTTTATATTTAATATTGATTTGCTTGTGGGATACTGCCGTATTTTTCACCTAATGTATCGCTCTAAGGAAACTACAAATATTTACAGAGTAACAAAATAACGTTAATACCTACTTAAATTTTCATCAAAACTGCATATTGCCACCTTTGACTTTACATATGTATGTATATGACTCAAATACTACATAATGATAAAAAAACTTATTTAACTTTATATAGTCAATTTTCTGATTATTTTTTCATTTAAGCATTCATCGATTCATTTATTATAATTATACCTCGCGCTGTGGTATAACACTTTTTTGGATTTGCTTGTAACCCGTTTTTTCATCAGCTGAAATAAATAATCCTGCTTCGCTCATCTATTTCCATATATCCAATTACCCTCGGCTAAAATTTCACGCCAAGCGTAAGTATAATATTAATGTATTTATAAAATATCCTATCAATTATGGAGAACAGAGGTAAAAAGAACTATTTTGTATGGGGGACTCGGTACAAGAGCATAGGTCGCCCTCCTACCAGGTGGTCTGAGAACCGTAAATAAAACAGCTGGAGTCCATAGATCCAGAAAGGCTAGATCTACATCCCGGACAAGACCTCTAAAGGCTGAGGGATGAGGCTGCAATTGAATAACACCAGCTGTTCTGAATGTTCTAGAACATGACAAATATATGATTTCAGCGTGCGAGCCGGACAACCAGCCTCGTTTCGGCCACGATATAGAAGTGCCGCATATGTATGACGTAATAAATCATTCGGACCAAGATTACTCCGTGCGTCGCTCTGGAATTAGTGAAGGTGAATCTGTTTTTTCGTCATTAATGCTATTATTATTTATTATTGTATAACACCTTTAACCTTGGTTACAAGGGCGATCCTTTTCCTATAGGTCCGTTCTCCCAGTCTGCTGTAACTGCTGCCTATTATTTTGCTACTGTTTTCATTATCAAAAAGCTGGTACGTATAAAAGTGTACCAAACAATTTCGATATTAATTGATCTATTTGCAGATAAAAGCACAGCTACATCTTCATTGGACACTTCGTATTCACATAAGGGCGAGTCCGCGACCATCCCGGAGATGGTGGAAGACGCCTTGGAAATCATCAGCCAGGATGGGGTAAGACTAAAACAAATGTTAGTAGCCACTGTAGAGCAATCATCGCCTGATCACTTAGGAGATTAACGCTTTATTTCATCATACCACTCGACTGAAGGTCAGTTGATGACCATCTATTTATCAGCGATGTTTTTAGTGATCGTTTTGTATGTTCGACTGCCTCTTTGGTTGAGTGGTTGCAAGCGCGACTGCCGATCGAGAGGTCCTGGTTTCACATCTCGGATCGATCTAATAAATTTTTCTAACTTAGAATTTCTAGTAGTGACTCGGAGTTCGGAATTGTGCCCGGTGTATGGCAAGAGGCTCACCACCATGGGACTTAAATATAACTGGTGAAATGTGGGAGTGTACTACATTCCTCGGCCTATCTAAAATAGGAAGGTAAGGAAGGATTCCTTACCTTTTGTATGGATGTAGGTTTGTATATTGCTCAGTATACCTCAAACCCGATTGAAACGCTTTGAGCCATTGGAATGACATCTTCCTCAGAACCATCCATTAATTATTTAAGGATCCATTTAGCAATAGATCTCGTTTTGATCTTTGTTTGGACAGCGTCCATATCACGAGTATTTGGGAGCTGGTAAATTTTTAATTCGTTACGTTCTGGGGGCCTGGTAGTAACCCCTTATATAGCTACAAAGTCGGGTCTGGCATAGGGCCGTACTTGCGAAGTTGCCATCTTATAATCTCTCCAAGAGGTTATTTAAATGAGGCGCCACATTTCTATCGGAACAACATATTAAGGTCGTACCCTATGATCGTTAGTCGGATATTAAAACGTTTAATCTTGGTATACCGCTAAAAAAATCATTTGTCATAGCGCCTAAGCCCCGAGGAACGGAGCTCATCATTTGGGAGAGTATGTGTAATATGCAATGCCAGAGTCATCTGAAAAGTAATGCCGGTAAATGGTGGAACTGTAAAAGGGTTGATAATGATATATTTATGTTTTATTGTAACATCATTAACGTGATAAAAGGCCATTAGTGAATGATGTTTTTTTCCGTTGAAAAACAAATGAAAAACTAAGAGATTGTCTACTGGTTACTATCAAGAAGAATTAATAAATGTAAAATAGAAGGCACTTCAATTAGTGCCCTTACAAAAATTCGGCAACACATGTGTAATTAGAAAAGTAAATCCTTGAAGGGCATTATGGTACTTATAATTTGGTCTACGTTAACTCATAACCGTGTTTCAGGATTTTACAGCGTCATCTGTGTTGCGATATAGGAAACATGTTAGTATGAAAAACATCCGCTCGCAGCGACGAGCTATTGAGAGGCTTATGTTTAGCAGTAGACGAAAATAGGCTGATAATGACGATGACATCCGCTCGCTTAAGCAGTGAATAGATGGCAGCACTGTAATAAACAGCCAAGTTATAAGCTAAAATATGAACGTACACACATACTGGGACATAACCCACTATGGAATAGGAGTCTATCGCCCGTCGACAATATTTCAAAAACCTTACATTCTTTATTATGACGTTTGATTGCCATTTATTGATCATAAGATACTTATTATCGGTTTAAAACCAGGTCTGCTTGAGTTTTAAACAAAATTTGTTTACCGTTGCACAACACAGATGTCGCTGTACTAAGTCCTGAATCACGGTTATGAGATTACTTTCACAACATTATAAATACCTTATGGCTTAAGAACATTCCATATAAAATACTTTACATATTAAATTTTTGCATGGGCATAGTTTTGGATGCCTTATTTATCATTACTATTTATTATACTGTCCGACCAGGTTTCTTACGTGGTAGGCAGAGAGCACCGAGTACCTTGTATCTCTGTCGTCAGAGACCTGACGTGATTCATTCTCTTCATCTCTCCGGCTATTTACGTTTGTCGGGTCAGAAGGGTTCTGTAAATACGTTTTATTTAGTGTTTTCATTGTTACATTGGTCGAGCAAATAGGCACAGTTGCAACCTGTTGGACGTTAGCAATATCTGTGGAGACTTAAACTCGATAGTATTCTTGAAAGATTTACTTAACACCATCTCCAAAAATATATTTTCCTTGAATACTAGATCACGATACCGACATTACTTACCCTAATTCAGACAAATTATTCGCATTTAATACCCAAAATCTGATTTTTGAGGGTGTATCGACTACCAAAATACTAATAAAATGTGTGTCATTTAAAAACACATTTCACTACAAAATGTTTTATCTACATATATAATAATCAAATTAGTCTTTTTATAATATTCGTCGTACAACAACCATTAGTTTCTTCAAAAGATTCTTAAAAGTTTATTACTTCAAACTTTAATTGTATTTATTGGCATTATTTATTATTGGCTTTGTATTGTATTGCTAATTATTCTATGTACTAGCTCAACTTGCCTGTAGTTTTTCGAGATATCTCTAACATTTTCCAACAAGTATTCCCCGCTTCTCACTAAGATTGACAGTCGTTCATGAAAAAGGGTCACGGTTGCATCCGGAACTGTTCTGAGTGTCTCGATTAATATACTTGAATTTAAACTGGTAAATAATTTAATCATGAACCACGCATACTAGAAGCTGAATAATTGGTATCGACTAAACGACAATGTAGACCTTAATTATCCCGCATCACCCGAGGCTTGGTTTACCTATAGCTGACAACTCCAATCGAATGTCCATTGTTGTATTCAGCGTCACTATTGTTTCTGAACAAATGGTAACACTGTTGACTAGATGGCAGCACTATCGCTTAGAGGGCAGTACTATCGCCCTTCACAGTGTTATCACTCATCGTCATCAAAAATGTACTTGTTTATTTCTAGGACTACATGGAGCAGATAGGAATGGACATAAGAGTGCAGTGTGTTCTGTGTTCTTGGGCTGGACCCAAGATTATATTGGAGTTCCACATAAGAAAGGTATTTTCATTCGACTAAGGAGTTTTATCGTCCTCATTTTCGTCATAGTCAAATCAGTCCAGTCTGGTATTTGAAAATGGTTGAATAATAAACTGAATATAAGTGAAAAATTGCAATGTCATAGAAAGATATTATTTAACAATCATTACTATTATAACTTTATTACAATATTATTTGATGATTTTATCATATCGTCAGGAGCATCCCACTCAGATTCACCAGCTTTGCAGAAGCGAATGCAACATTGTGTACACTCTGGGCAGTCTGGTCCAATGTCGGTTGTGGCTCAACCAGGTGGTTGAGCATGATGCTGGATTGTATGTGCTCAGCGCGAAATACGAAGGTCCAGATTGCTTCATGGCTACCCTATCCGTGAGTGACTTTTACGCAAATTAAGGCTTTAGGTCTCATTAAGCTTGTATAAGTAATAAACATATTTTGCTTTAAAATCTTCTAGAATATTTCTCATGTGTTACAAGTGTTTGAAAGTTAATATATTATCTGTAATACCAGAGAATTCTAGACTCAAAAATGATCGTAATACTTCTTCATTTTTAGTCGTTGTGTTCTGAACCAGACCCAATGGATAAGCGGGGCACCATCACTGTATACAACAAGGTGACCGGAGAACCCTATACCTGGGACGGTACCATCCAACCATTACCACCAAATCTGCCCTACGAGAACGATGTCACATGCCTCAAAATAGAACTGTCTAAGTTAGACCTATTACCTAATAGTGCCAACTTGAAATTACACAATGAACAGTTGGTTCTAAAATCTCCCAACAATGTTGTGATCGGGCAACTTGAGTTTAATAACATTCATGTTATTTTGTTCATTAGGATTTTTTAGCTGTGGAAATGATTTATTTACACCCATTAAATATTTTTATTTACTTCTTATATACTGGTTTTTATCATAGATATTCTCTGGCTAATTTTGCATTAAATATTCTAGAACTTTCTTTGTATGTTACAAGTGTATAAAGATTGATTTAGCAGATAATTCCCTTGAACTTTTTTTTTTCGACACTTAGTTGTTTGATTATTTTTTACTTTATTCATGTTATACTTAATTTCTTAGTGCTCATATGTCATAAAAGTTATATAAGTAATGAGTTTTTTTATATAATTTGTGTTTTTTATGTAATTCAACAAAACTTTTTCAATTCTAGTGCAACTTGCTGGAATGTCTTGATTGATCTGAAGAAATTAAGTCAGTCTAATTTAAACTGTTGCTACCTAAATCTCATACTCATTATTTATTTCTGATAAATTAGTTTTAAGTTGTTGATTATTTTTTACTTTATTCATGTTATACTTAATTTCTTAGTACTCATATGTCATAAGAGTAATGAGTTTTCTTTATATAATTTGTGTTTTTTATGTAATTCAACAAAACTTTTTCAATTCTAGTGCAACTTGCTGGAATGTCTTGACTGATCTGAAGAAATTAAGTCAGTCTAATTTAAACTGTTGCTACCTAAATCTCATACTCATTATATATTTCTGATAAATTAGTTTTATGTTGTTGATTTTGAATTGAGTTTTTTATTTTGTCAATCATGTTGTTTTTATGTTTTCTTTTTTAATGAATAACTACATTGTTGTATTTTATTTATGGAACATACTTTCGAAACAATATGTTTACATCTACTGTACGGCTTCTCGTTTTGAGCATTATAAAAATTTTCTATTTTAAATCTTTTTATAATAAAAAGATATTGTATACATTATATGGTTATCTAAGTATATATTTCTAACTAATGTTCCTAAACTATAGTCATATCAAAACTCTAGAATACAAGTATTTTAAGTCATACCAAGATCTCATTTTCATGTAATTCTAAGCATATGTTACAGGATTACCGAAATATTAAGTAAAGTAATATAATATACATTTGTTTCTTATATTTTCTCTTTCACATGTCCTTATTTATACGAAGCACATTAGGTCTGTAAAGATAGAGGTATTTAACATTCTGCGCTCTCTGCCTACACAGTAAAGAAGCTGGCGTAACGATATAAAAATATTTTTATTTGTATGTGTATATTAATTATGCAGAGATGCACTGGGTTTTGATTATTGCATGTAAACAGACAGGTTTTTATTTTAAAGAAAAAAAAATTATACTTGATAATTTATCCGATATTTGATAGATTTGTAATGTGCCATAATTCGTGTTCGTTTTACCTTATATCATGTCACTCTTGAGTTAGTGGGTATATTGGTTTTGTGCCATCAAGAGGCTTTTTTATATTGTTACATTTTGGGGTAATTTAATTGTGCTCTTAACTTTTACCTCATTACCTTTTGATACATTATATTATTTACCAAATATTTTGATATCTTTTGCGTTTTGTTAGTTGATTATATGCTTAATAAAAAGTGAATCGAAAAAGTATTTTTTTTTCTCGTCTCATATTTGATGGATTTTTTAGTAAAAATATGACTGAAAATAGGCGTTTGGGTGTAATATGGAGGGAAAAATAAAATATTATTTTTGTTATCATCACGCCTTTTATCCAATATTAGACATAGATTTCTTTTAGAATTAAAGGATTTAAACCATAGTTCCCCGCAAAGAACGATATGGGTTGCCAGATTTTACAACACTTAAAGAAGAGAAAGGTAAATCGTCAAGTTTCACGGCTATATAGAGCGATATGTAGTCTTAACTAAAACACGCTACATATTCGACAAAACTTTTGAGAAGCTTTACATTCACAAATTGCGATATTGATCAATATAATGTATGTAACATTATCAACAATTTTTTTGTTGCGCAATATTTCCAGTTAATAGTAACATCAATAAGATGTTTTATTTCTCAAATTACGACTTACAGCTGCAATAGTAACAAGGGCAAAGTATTTATAATCTAAAAATGCTTTTGACAACTTTTAAACAATTTTGAATGTTCATTCTGGATTGTGACATTTTGTTTGAAGATTTTCATTTTTTCTGTTGTACCTACTCACATGATTGATGCTGGTATGAAATATTAAAAAAAAGCTATACCTACATTGTTTATGTGTCAAATGGATTATTGTACATAGCAACCCGTTTCTTTATTATTATTACTTTACATAAAGTATTTGGACACAGCAGGAGCTATAAATATATGATGGAACCACCTGTACAAATTCGACAAAAAATACCTAAAGATGGACCCGGGCCTAGAGGAGTCCCAGACTGTTACTATGTTAGCTTTGTTTTAACTATAAACACAGTATTTAGAATTTAGCGGTAATTTTTTAATTAGGACCTCGTTGGTCTAGTGGTTGCAAGTGTGACTACTGAGAAAGAACTCGCTTCAATTTCCGGGACGACTACTATTGCGTTTTTCTTGCCTGAAATACCGAATAGGTACTTGTTAGCAGTCTAGATTAATGCCCTATGTATGGCAATAGGCTGACCCCTATTATATTGGACGTACCTATAACATTATAGTATAGTATAGAAGAAAATTAGAAACATTAGAGTACTGTACTCCTTTACTTATCCCGTGGCAGAAATAAAACAGTAGTTATTACAAAATAACATATAAAAAGTATTTTACAAACACTATTTTTCCGTTTTCGCGTTTTAGAACTAAATGTAAGTATTTGAAGAACCAAACCATGTTTGGAAATCGCATCTTTATACGTTGTTATAGTGCTTAACAGTTGAATACTTACTTATTTTATAACATTTTCTTACGCTGTTTCATAACAAAAAAACTTTAAATAGCGCAAGGATACAACTGTTTACCGGTGTAGCGTTATTTAATCTAACGTAATTATATTCAGACGTCTCGGGTTTTGAATTCGACGTATCGCTACGTAAAGTTCGTAAGGAAGCTGCGAGCTGAAGAAGACGAACAGCGGCGCGGAGCAGAGAACAAGCTCAAGGAAATCAAAGACAAGCAGAACAGCGACTTCTTCATACGTTGTGATCGTAGGTTGGCGTCACTAAAATTTTCCTTCAACTTATAGTTAAATCTATGTGCCTTCCTTCGGTCAATATATCGTGGGAGAGGTCCTAAATATGAATGAGAGGTATTAATGTATACTTAACTTTAATCATATACTTTAGTCATACGGCAGTCATACGACAGACCATGGCCTTATCTTTCCACTTTTTAAGAGAATCTTGTCCCATTTTGGATATTTATCTTATAAAATCACATGCGGAACACAAACACGATACACAAGCACGTTTAGGTTATCGATGTAATCAAATTTGATTTATTAAAAAAATATTTTTCCGTAAATTGGGTATATTCCACTATTGTAGAAGACCCAGAGCATATCTCAATGCACTAAACCAAATGTCAAAGAATATATTGTTTTCATACAATGTTAAACGCCTGTCTTACAGATCACTTATCAATAATGTTGCACGTCGAGTCGACCTCTGCTTGCAGTCCTATCAAGAAGACCTAAAAGAGAAAAAACAGAAGTAAGCTGTACTGAAATATTCGACATTGTATATTTCTCTTCGTAACAACACGCTTGTAATCCCTGAAGAGGTAGGCAGAGGAGTGTAGTACACTCCCACGTTTCATCAGTTACGTTTAAGTCCCATGGAATAAGTGGTAAGCCTATTGCCATACACCGGGCACAATTCCAGATTCCGAGTCACTTAATATACCTATTTATATTTCTAGAGGCAGTCAATATATTTATTTAGGGATACCTATTTCTCTTCGTTTATTTAAATTCGTCTTTTCTTAATCATACACTCTTTGGCTTACATAAGAGATTTTCTTTGTACTGTAGTGTAAGTAATCATTTAAGAGACGTCTCAAAATATCCAGTTCTAATAATATACAGGTTAATGGATCTATACGCTCGTGAAGAAGAAGCCAACATTCGCAAGCTGGTGGAGCAGGCGCAGGCTGGCGCCGAGGCGGTGTGGCAAGACAAGAAGGACCGCCTGCAGTATCTGTTGGAGAAGCGGAAGAAGGAACACGAAGAGAAGTATAAGGACACACCTCTGTAAGCAAATATTTAGTTTTAAATCCTTTTCTTCGATTCTATTTTGAAAAGTTCCTTCGTTGCACCAGTTTGAGACTACAAACATCAGTGCTGAATTAACAGAACCTTTTTTGAAATTTACAGGTTAATTTTTGGGTTATAGTATCCACATTTATCAGTCAATGAGTTGTAAAAAAACTTACCGTTCCAAAACTAAAGTTTTCGTTTTTAAATTAACCAAAATGGATTGTAGGTTTGCAAACAGCAGCTCTGAGCGAGATAGCTAGTTTGGCATGACAAGCACTACTTAACGTGGTCGCTTGGGTAGATAACAACTAGCGACAAGTTTCTACAAACGTCTTCATACCTAAGAGGACACATTAAATGGTCGGTACCCATCGCCCATTAAACATAATTAGGAGGTATCACTTCAAATACATTCAACGAGTTTATTGTCCTTCGACTATATAACAATTCATCTCCAAGACATCGAAATCTAAAAGAAGCTTCTGCAAAGTACCTACATAGTTCATTGGCAGGTCTAAATGCGTGCACGTCCTTCCCTGCATATTCAAACTGCGAGCAAAAGAAGCGCAAGAGATCCAGCTCTACCAGATGCGGGAAAAACAGGCGCGCAAAATGGCAGAGAAGGAGTTCGATATGATGTGGCATGAGGTCGCTATGAAGGAGGCTGAAGCTCTGGTAATGAATTGTAATGAATGTAATTTGAATTTGTCGATTCTCATTGAGATAGCGTTGCAAACCCTATTTTAACTGATTTATTTTTATTTCTGATACGTGACTACTGAAAGGCGACATTTTTCAGATGGCAGGGATTTAGACCGGTTGCGTATCACAACTGGTTTTCCTCATAGAACCTCTCAATATTTGACAGTAATGTTTCGTTTTATAAGGAGAAAATTTATAGAAACTAAAGTGAAATAACCTCTGAGATTACTTAGAAAAACTATAAGTAGGGATACATTTTCTCACAAAATATTGACAATATTATTCTATGATATTTTCAAGTTAAAAATCAAATGTTAAATGAATTAATAGTAGATGTACCTACTATAAAATACATACGTAGCTACATTCAAAGATACTATTGATTTTTCCGCGTGGTCCTGCGTACAAAATATGATAGGTACCTGCTGAAAACCTTTAGGAAAATGACCAAAACCGCCTTCGCACTAGTTGGAAATAGACTCAGGTCAACGTGAACTAATTTGCAATTTACGTCTTTATATTCGGGTCAGCTGGAGTTCATTGTTAAAATTCACATGGTCGTCTACAGTGAGGTATTTCCATAATGGAAAAGAGTTAAAATCAGCTTAGTCAGAGCAAATCTTCTGATTCATACTAATTATATAATGCTCTGGGAGATGCGTAAACCCTATCAACAATTAGGTACTTAGGCAACGACGTAAACTATGGTCTCAAACTTTCTCATTCTAAGTCGAGATTGTATCGGACAATGCGGCGATGAGTGAGTCGATCATTATCATCACCATAAAACATTTTGACCTTTATCATAATCATCATCGTAATCATAAAATCAATTTAACTTTTAAAACTTTCATGCTATCTTATTTTTAATTTGTTATTCAGTCGGCCCGTATGGAACAAGACGCCATTGAGCGCGTACGTCGGGACCACGACTGCAAGGAGTACTCTGACTGTCAGTTAGAACAGAGACGCATTCAAAAGGAAAAAGAAAGGGAGATGCTGAAAGAAGAGGCCAAACGGTTCAAAGCTATGTGGGATGAGGATATAAGGAAAGAGGAGGAAGGTATGAAAATTGATGATTGAGCATTAATTGCTACTTTTTTATTTATTTAAAAAACAATTTTGATACCTCCGGAAATAGACAATATCTACCGGAAAAGAAATTATATGTCAATGGTTTCAATCAGTAATGACAATATCCTTTATCATTCACGTGTCAGTTAATAAGTAGGTATAACAACGTGTGTAATCTGCAGAATCGTCCGAATTTTCGTAAGAATATAAGATTTTTCCGTCAAAGCATCTATTCTATATTTTGACCGCATAATAATAAATTTTGAGTGGTGATAACCATCTAAAATTTTTTGAAATTGACCTATTAGTTTTTGAGTTAAGACAACACACATATAAAACAACACAAATATTTCAAAAACTGTTCCTATTATCGTGTATCTAGTAATTATTATCTTGAAAAAAATTTCAACTCCACATTTTCACGACACTACTATTGAAAAAAAATTATCATTTCGCTTGCGAACGAGATTACTAATAGGAAAACTGTTAGAAATCTATTATTAAATTATTCTATTATTGAATTCAATAACATAGCTGATTAAGACATTTATTATTGTTTGTTGATTAACGAGGAGATGCATAACAGTAGGAAGTTGAAACAAATTGAGGACAAATGTTATCATCTGAAACGTGGCGACATTGGGGAAGTGGACTGATTTATATCCTGGGCTAATTAAGAACGTTCCAAGTACAATAATACATTTATTGTATGCAGCTTTTACCCCACGACGATGACAGACGAGGAACCCGTTATTACGATATTTTGGGTTACAGAAGTAACTATAACGCGTGTGAAGATACCCTTCGGGTTACGTACAGCATCCGATTTCTGCCTAAAGCACTTCGTATATAATTAGCCATCTAGTCCCAAGGCGTAAGAGTCTAGTAATAAAATCTTATATTCCTCTGATTTCCATCAGCGGAACGTAAGCGCACAGAAAAGCGGGTGGAAACGGCAAAAGAACGCAAGAGAATTATAGAAGAACGACACGAGACACTGGACAGGCATCGAGCTGAAGCTAAGGTCATTGCGGATACTTGGGACTCGTTAGCTGGCCAGGGTCTCGCCGATGAGAAGGCGAAGATCGAACTGAGAAGACAGAAAGAGGTAAGAAATATGCTCAGCTGCAGTTAGGTTTGTGCCTGTAGCTAAATTTCACGTTTCCTTTCTAATATGTATATGTAGAGAACAAATTCCTTGATAACTTAAAAAAGCTCAGAACGATTGCTTAAAATTCTGTTCAAATAACAACCAACAGCGGTAATCTCATATTATCATAGTGAGTAGATACATGATTGAACTGCTCAATTATTTAGTATGACAATGAAGGAAAAAGAAAAAGACTACGTAGACAATATTGTCATAAATTATCGGTCTCATAATACCGGTATGTCTATTTGCACACCTTCAATACGAAAGTGTATCGGGACAAATAAGTTCCAGAAGAAATACAATGAGATGAAAATCAAAACATGAGTCATGCGATGGTGATCGTAAATGAATTATACATTATTGTTACATCGAGGTTTTTTTTAACTATTGCATGCAACGTAGGTGTTAGAATGATAGAAGACGGTTAATAAATTGTAATAGTCGCTGATTAGAATGCAGCGTGCAGACTAGCAAACCACTGGTCCAATGTATACGCAGTTAACATAATAAACAGCTAATGTTTTAACAAACACCATCAATGGCGATGTAGTCATGTAAACATTGGTAAAACTTGAACAAGATCTAGATGTACTTATCGAGTCTTGCATTTGTAATAGTGTTTTTGCCTATAAATTGTAGCCTAAAGAATATGGTGATGTTTGAGTAGTAAGAGGTCAAATAATTCTTTTACTGAGTGAGCAGAAACTGATAGTTATTTTGTCAGGCAAAGGTTAAGAATATTACATGAAAATTTGATATTTTTAATCTCACCTACGACATGATCAAAACTGTTCTACTTATGTACATGGATTTTTATGAATCCGATGTCTATCTTGTGCTTGATCATTCGCAGAGAGAACTAGATATATGCAACAAGGAATTGATAAAACTGAAGAGACAGCTGGAAGAGTTAGAGCATTCCAACGAGGGTCCAATAAGAGAGAACGCTAGGAAGCAGCAGGAGTTAATTGACAAGAAACGATGCGAATACTTAAGTTGGGCGCAGAAAACAAATAGGGTATGTTTTAATATTTACCATTTGGCTGATAATTAGGTTGTGTTTTTTAGTATGTAGTTGTTTTTATTGCCTTTCCCTAATAACTGTAGAAACATGGGAAAATAGATTGCGTGGTAATGTTTTATGAGACAATTTTAATTTTATTCTTGTCTCTGTGGTTTTGAATATTTGGGTTTGTTTGAATTTATTGTATATGCACGTATATTGTATTTATATATGGCTATTCATTTTTTTTTCAAATAATATACTGTCTTATATGTATGTGTCTCCCCTCCTCATCCTACGATTAATTGTAATGTTTCAAAATTTTCTCGTTTATTTTAAGTTAAATATTTTCCTTTAGGATGTTCGCAAAGCAATGGTGGATCAGATAAAAGAACGACAAGCAGCGAAAGAGGAGCTGAAGCGGAAGATGGCAGAGCAGGACGAGTATCACCGAGAATTGTTTGAACAGCTGCAGCATTTGGTGGAACACAAGCAGTACACAGATGCCCAGGCCAGGAGGACGTATCAGAAGCAACTCCTTGATCAGATCGAGTACAATAAGCTGTTGAAGGTGAACTTTCCGAAATTGATACACCTTTTTTTGTTATTATATTTTTATGACTGACGACTGCCTCGTTAGTCGAGTGGTTGCTAGCGCGACTGCCGATCGAGAGGTCCTGGTTTGAAATCCCAGGTCGAGTGCTATTCGATTTTTCTAATTCAGAATTTCTAGTAGTGACTCTTGAGTCCGGAAAAGTGCCCGGTGTGTGGCAATAGGCTCACCACCTATTCCATGGGACTTAAACGTAACTGGTGAAATGTGGGAGTGTACTACACTCCTCTGC
>DWME01004597.1:0-16087 GCA_018244795.1 Parelbella ahira ahira
TTTTTATAAATTCTAAGGTGTGCAGGTTTCCTCACGATGTTTTCCTTCACCGTTAGCAAGTGATATTTAAACTTAAATCGCACTTTTATAAAGAGGTGCGCGCAGGTTTGTATAATTTTGTAATTATATATTCACGCCGGGTCTCTTTTTGGTGTAAGCAGAATGCACCGAGTATTAAATGTCGCTAAATGTACAAACCTGAAGTGCCTCCCTTGCATTACTCTCGTCATAGATGCAAGGATTTTTAAAAGCATCCGACTCTCCCATGAGCTAGTAACTGATCTTATTTAGTATTTTTAATAAATAATCCCTAAAATCGCCTATAATCCCTGAAGGTCTAGACAAAAAAGTGTAGCACACTTCCACGTTCCACGTTTCACCAGTTACGTTTTACACCGCGCACAAATCCAGATTCCGAGTCACTATTAGAAATTTGATTGTAGGTAAAAAACTGATAACTATTAGATAATACAAAATTATATTAATGCGTAAATCACGAAACAATATTTTACAGATTCATACATTTTAAACATAATGTATTGGACTGTGTAGGACACCGAGGTGAGGTAGTTCAATGTAATTTTTAAATCACTTATCTCATAATCCTTTTTATCATTCCATTGTTGGATACGGGTCTCCCCTCAAGATGAGAAGGGTTGAGGTTATAATCTCCCACAATGGTTAAATGCGAGTTAGTGGGATCCGCCCTTTTAATGTATCTATTACATTTTTCAAGGTTGGATTTTACTGAGATTTATATGTCAAAGTTAGTACGTTACGTTAAGTTATGTTACAACGTTAGTATAAATCTCGTTGACTCTCGTTCACTGCCTCGTTGGTCGAGCGGTTGCAAGCGCGACTGCCGATCGGGGGGTCCCGAGTTCAAATCCCGGGTCGGGTACTATTGGATTTTTCTAATTAAGAATTTGTTGTAGTGACTCGGAGTCTGGAATTGTGCCCGGTGTATGGCAATAGGCTCACCATCTATTCCATGGTACTTAAACGTAACCAGTGAAACGTGGGGGTGTACTACACCCCTCTGCCTACAACTTCGTGGATTACAGACGTGATGTAATGTTATGTTTATAAATCTCTGTTCTGTGATATTGTTTGACTATAGATTATTATTTGTCTATCATTGACAGTACTTTTTTTAATTAACTGTTTTTATATCTATCCGCGTAGGGGCGATGAAAGAACATATTGCTAACCGCGCCATACCCTGTTCTCCCATTGTGGGGACTTAGTCACATCTTAGATCACCTTTCATCTCTTTCTCCCTAGTGTGCGCAACTTAATTTATGTAATATATCATCACGCGTGTAATCCCCCAAGAGATAGGCATAGGAGAGTAATGTCCGGGTTTCACTAAATACACTTATGTCCCACATTGGAATAGAAAGGGTTTTAAGAATCTCTCTTTACGTAATATATATGTATATATCCATGTACACATTTGTATGTACATGTAACATTGACATACACCCAAGATGGCGTCGCCGTACTAAATTAACCGCACATTGTAACTAAATCCGACCTCCTAATTGAACGCCGTAAAAATAATTATGCACGTTGTGTAGCGACTGGTACTTTATAAAATTTGTGTGGCGACTTTTGCTCCACACGCTACAAGCAAGAGAGAGAGCCAGAGTGAGAAGAGCCTATACAATCGCATATATAATTATGTCATTTAAAATAACTCTTTTAATAGATACTATATCGAGTCAATAACAATTGGAAAAGGGGTTAAAACAGTTATTCAGATTTACAGTACAATTTTTACTCAACTCAAAACCAACTAGAAGCTTATAATATTTGACATTAAAGGAGAAAATAAAACGTCAATCAATGTAAACTACGAAAAGACGGAATTTTATTCTCGTTGCAATTGATGTAATTAATCAGATACTTTACTATTTATACTTTTCTTGAGTGGATGGACGCAGGTAAAAATTATACTAGATATTTCCATGTATTACAAGTTATTGCGAATTTCGGAATACACTGCGACGTAAATATAAGCTATCACAGTGGCTAGCTGTTACTTGACGTTTCTCAAAATCCTTTGCGATATGTTACACGATATTCAGCTCGGAAGCTGGACGCGCGGCGCTAGGGGATAAAATAAAACTTTATTTTCCAGACCGGTTTGAAATATGGATCTGTCATATTTGAATGAATAGAAATTGTAGACGATATCTCTCATATTTCCTATAGAGTATTGTAGATGGAGAGAGAACTTAAAAGCATAATCATTTTACCTTTCTATTTTTATATAATACATTCACCTCAAAATATACCTTACTTTTACTACTTGCTATAAATTTTTTTTATAGAGTTTAAACAAATCTCTTAATATCATATTTATGTTCATTCTTTACAGAATCAAATCTTGATGTTCCAGCGATTACCGGAATTGATTTGGAGAACTATTTTCCAACGAAATGCTCATACGATTCCGTTGTATATGTACATAAGAAGTTTTTACCCGAATATAGAGTCAAGCATCAAAAGAATCAGGAAGCACCTAAACTGAAACGAACTTGGAACAAGAGCCAACAGATTGACAGCGAAAATTTAAATAAAAGTATATACAAGGTGAAAGAAAAAATTAAACATAACGATAAAAAAGATCCAGTTGTAGAACAGGCGATTCGTTTCGCTAAAACGATTATCCCTTTCACAATACCTCCGAGTACAGACGTGTCTCCTCGCCCCGAGTACACTCTTAAGGCAATAAAAAAGTCGAACAAGAAAACGACTGAACTCAATAACTTAAAAAGGCAATCAGTTAAAGATGGTACATACAACAAAGAGAAACATAAAAATGTAATCGATCACTTCAAGAATGAAAAACTTAAAAGACACAGAGAGAGAATTAGCGCAAAAGAAACTGTAAGCTCGTCTCAAGACAATACTCTAGATGATATAAATGAAAACCGAACTTTATCCTGTACTTTGTCTGAAATATCTGAGCGAAAACGGCACAAAGAAAATCTGTATTGTAAGAGAAATAAGCGAAATGAAATGCAAAAAGTTGCCGTCTCGGAATCTTTTGAAGCTGTAGCGAATGAATTTATGAATACATCCAGCGACACAAAGATTAAGATACATTTAATGAATGACAGGGAAAAAAAATTGCTCTACGAAAATATTCAGACGCCTATTATTGGCGCTTTAAAAGAATGCATGATGCAATTAAATAATGAAAATTTAAGAACTTTACGAAACATGCAGAAGTCAATTGACGACCAAACGAAACAGATGGATGTAATAATGAATAAGTTGACAAGTTTTGAGGAGAAATTGGAGTTTTATGCAACAGAAAAAAACAGTGCAACAGAACCTTTGAAAATGGTAAAACCGTCTAAGCTAGAAGAATTAAGTGCGGATATTTTTCAAGTGAAAGCACTAAATAGTTCGGATGAAGAAGAGCTAGGAGAAATCGATCTTTTAAATAAAAGCGTGAAAGATAAAAGTATGGATGATATAAAATTTTACGATAAAAATGTTTTACGAAGTCATAAACGGAAAATTGAAAATCTAGGCTGTGGCGAAAATGTGCCAGTACCGATAAGGGTACAAATGGGAGTCAAAACAGATAAACCGAACAGGGTGCCCGCTAGGTTTTGTTGGACAGATGCCGGAAAAAATTAGGAAGAAACAGATTCTATTTTAGGTATGTTTATTTATATTACTATGTTCACAGTTTCAAAGTAGTCAAAGCGTATACAGGTCGCTTTCTACTCCAATGTAAGCCTATATTCTTAAAACAATCAAGTGGATAAAAATTATACAAGTCTATTACTCGTAAGACGGAGGGCATTTAGTGACAAATCCATTATTTAACGCGTATATATAATTTTAAAAATCACGTCGTTTGTATGTTTATTTTTTAGGACGGCTGTGTTTAAAATATGTACGTGAATTATTGAGTAATCATTCTATACGTTATTTATAAAATACTGTCATTCTTTTTTAATAGCCTTTAACTGATGAATAATGTAACAATGATATTGCGATATTGAATAAATATATACCTATATCTCAGTGGCTCGTGTTCTTCAAAAACTTGTGTTCTATTCCTGTGCAAGCAGATATGTGAATCAATTCATGATTCACAGAATGTTGTTGTTTATATTGAGTTTGGTAATGTATATTTGCTGTCTACGACAGAATGTGAAGCCTTACTATGACATTTACATATTAATTTTCCTTTATGTTAAACTAATATTTTAAACAAATAACCCAAGAATATCGTAACTGAATGCAAACGAGGGAAAACTAAACAGCTAGATGTTGAATGCATTAACTTAGCAAATGAATAGCGTCGGTTGCGAGTGGAGAGCCAATTTGGAAATTGCTCCAACTTATAAGACAGCTGGAGACGAGACAGATGAAGAAAAACGCTAAATTTACCTAATGTAGTTAGTTCTGGAATATTCTCGCGATACAGATACGAATTTTGGTGGATATTGTGGATTATGAAGCAATTTTAAAAGTTAGAACTAGCGACTAAGCTCTTTGCTGTACTTACACTTTGATGTCGTAAGAAAATTTAAGAATATAATTAGTGTTAAATTTCAAAAACATTTCACTGTTTATCTGCTATCTTTGTCGTTATCAGTTCACTTGGTTTATATACTAGCAATAGCAGACATCGCTAGAAATTTCATGTTCTTCACGTGTTAGCTGTTAGTTGACCTGAGTGATAGTAATAAAAATACACGAGCAGATACGAATTATTCATACATATGTTGCAGTTACTCGAGCAGACAGACCATTCGCGCTTTTATTTAAATAGCTCGCTATTGAAACAAGAAACATTCAAGAAAACGATCTGTGAACGTAGCCTCAAGGAGTATTCATTTTAATGTTAGTCATTGCATACTCTGGGTAATTGTTGACATTGTTAGTTTGAATCTATTCAGGGCTTGTTGAAAAACATTTCTGAAACCTGAATAAAAACTTAACGGTATTGCTATCTATACTCGCACTCTCGAACTGCATACAATATAAACATTTAATTCCGTTTTGCATTCATAGTTGTCCCTCGTATTCAGTCTTTCAAAAATGTTGTTATAACATTTAATACATAAATATTGTTAGAAGTACTAATAATAATGTGGCAATAAACTGGTTTGTTTTTTTTTCATTCAAGTTTCAAAAATCCAGTCTTTCCTTGTGAGGGGTTAAAAGGGGTTGACGGAGGAGTGCACTACTTTCACGTTTCACCAGTTATATTGAACGAGGGTGCCTTCTGCCAATATTGCTATCTGAATCTGGATTATAATAATGTGTCTAGAACTATCTAAAGGCAGGAACGATTCCAAACATCCGGCCAATTGGATATCGCGTGCCTGGGACCCATTTATCATTCGTATTGATATCCGGTCTGCGAGCATAAATGTCTGAGGTACGTATATATATATTTGGACACGCCTCGCTTGCTAAGCACAATGTAATGGAACCTATTTTACAATTTGTAATGAAACTTAGTTTACACTAAATAATGAAGCTTACTTTACATTGTGTAATGAAACTCGTGTCTGTATTTTTGTAAAGTTGTAACTGAACTGACAGGACCCTACATCATCAGATTTAGAGATATATTATGTATTCGATTAAAAAATATATATATTACTGTCGTAACGGTAGATCTGTCACTTATAAATTTTTTTATTTCCTATTTCGAATTTCAGTCATTGACATCTATTATCAAAAGATTAAAAAAACTGCAATTGACATCGATATCGGCTTTCAAAGAATTTACAATCATAAAACATACATGCGTCTATAAAAATATCAAGATATGCATTACAACGTTTTCTTTTAACGTTTAATCTTAGCAGAGTTAAAACGCAGACGTATGAGAGGGTTCTCTTTTTGTTCTTGCAAGAAGAAAAGACTAGGAATGGGCGTGTGTTTATTAATGATCCCCTATTGTTATTCGGTTCTGCGGAGAATAATGCTTAGTAGAGAACAGTACTTAGTACACTGTAGCAAACTCTTCAGGATAGGGTTGTCACATCATGAGGAATTTATATAACTATCCCAAATAATGTAGAGCATTAACTTGTGAGGAAACCTGCATTCTTTAAAGTTTTCCATAATGATCTATATTAATTGTGAACTCTGCCAACCCGCGCTTGGTCAGGTTGGTAAAATATAGCCTTAACCCTTTTCATTAATTTTCAGGAACAATTTTCGACCGCGCTTCGTTATAAGACTTTTCGAATAGTTTAAAAATAGCTCCAATATTGTAAAATGGTTACAATCTTTAAATAGTTTTGTAGCTTAATCTAAGGGAAAAAAAAATTTTTATTTAAAAAAATTAAATGTTTGTTCGTATAATATAACCGTGAATACTACTATCATTTAATATAAATCCATTAAAAACTGAAACTAATATAAACTTATCTTAAGCACTGTCATAATAATGTTCTTCGAACCACAGTTACATCCATATATATAAATATTTATCTTTAACCATTTATAAATTTTCTTTGGTTTTGACAACCCTAACGCAAGATATATAACATTTCCAACCTCAATGACATTATTTATACCATATGAAGGGTTTATATGGTCTTCTAGCGTAGAAATTACAGAATAGATTTTCTACGGTGAACAATACGTGGGACAGAGAAGGCAATATGCCCAACCATCTTTAATGCTGTTTTATGTCGGTCTTCAAGTGTAGATATGTTAGGGCTGACAATTTCATATTTCGCGGCTCTGTAATAAAAATGTACATTAAACAGTATCATGCGCCCTTAAATAGGTACATTAAGAGAGTTGTTCTTCTCATTTAGTGATGTTCTCTTTAAATTAATGTTTCTTGTTATTCTTGTTCCTCCTGTCTTTAAAGCTATCATTGCTACACATGTTGTGAGTCTTTTAAATGTTAACGAATGTTACTTACATTGCTTCTTACTAAGCCTGAGTTGGTCCTTTCTGTTTGAGCGGTATGTATTTTGGCAGTTATTATATTAACGTCTAGTCATATCCCACGGTTTTCGATGTGTCGCCCAATATTTTCTATCGTATAGCTGTTTCTTAATCTGTTAAAGAACTAGCAAATTGTACGATTCTCTCCAAGTCGTAAATATGATTATAAACTGCTTCACGTTAAAAAAGTACCATTTTTGTACTTCTTCAGGGAGTGTTAGATAAAAGAGATAACCATACATCGATGTACACTGAGGATCATCATCATTATCATCTTCATTATCATCATCATCATTATCCTTATCATTATCACTATCATTATCATCAGCAACTCTTTTGTCGTGCCACTTTTGCACAGGAGTCACCTGTCAGCATGAAATGGGTTAAGGGCAAGGTCTGCCACGCTTGCCGAGTGCGTGTTGGTGGACGTCATATATATTAGAAAATATTATGAAGAACGCTAAGGTGTGCAGCTTCCACGCGATGTTTTCCTTTAGTACAACTTATATTTAATCTTACTGCTGAGGAAATTTTATTTACAGCACCAACCCTTGTATGAAGCAGCTAGTCATTTTGTTTCAGACATGATTAATTCTGGTCCGGGATAGGGTACTAATTTGGAACACGCTCCTTCAGGCGGCGCTAGTGATTGATATTGTTAATGAAATTCAATGATTTAATGACGATTATGACCTTCAAGGGAACTACAGTTGTACATATAACTATTTCGTTCAGCCACTTCTATTACTCTTTGTTCAAATTCAATCTGTGAATTAGCAGATGAGCCTATTAGCCGATGGTATGTCATGGTCTTCGATTGATATATGGACCATCAGAAGAAATGCACATGTGTTGCCGTATTATGCGCTTATTTCTATTCCGGGCACGTGGATTTGTACCCGGCATATGGCAATAGATTCACCATCCATTCCATGGGACATAAACGTAACTGGTAAAATGTGGGAGTGTGCTACACGCCTCTCCCTAACTCTTTGGGGCCTGATGTTGCGTTTATTTATATTACTCAATCCATAGTCCGTTTTGTTCCACTGCTGGATATATGTAGGTCTTTTATTTATATAGTATATTATTTAGTTATATAGTCTATTATTTATTGTAAGTAATCATATCTTCTTTATCTATGAGATTGAGATCGTTATATCATCTCATTTTTTCCTCTTTTCTTAACAAACATGCCTCATAATCAGTATCCTTTTTTACCCATTTTACAATTAGATATCGGTCTCTTCTCGGGAAGAAATAGGTAACTTATATCTGACCGGCCGGCTTTGCGTGGGTAGACAAAAATGTCCATGCCTTTAAGAATATATTGGAGCCCTCGAAAGAGCGTAGAGCGCCTCACGGTAAAATAACGCAGCCTTTTTAAAATTCGAACATTCGGAATAGAAAAACAGAACAACGATAATAATCAGATCAAGATATACAATATCTCTGGTAACGAATCTTGGTTCGCGTGACGTTCTAAATTCAAAACGAATCGAGTCAGGCCAATGCTAATGTAAAATATTATCGCGATCCTGAAATAATTGTACATTGTGAACCAATTTTATAATTTGAACCCTACGTCTTACGTGATACGGCTGTTTTTGACGAAGCGTCGTAACAAATGGCGGCCATTCAAAAAGCCAAACAAAATCCAAAAGCGCTTGTAACATTTAATCATGTGTAAATTATTTGTGTAATTGGTTGGTATTGTCGTGGTGTTTTCGTAATAAATTATTATTAATTAGGGTGTTAGTGTACATATATGAGTATAATGGAGCGTAGTATATCTTTCTTTGATAAATGAACTTGACATAACGAAAGTAACTATGTCCATTAACAAAATTTGACATTTACATAATACAAGATTTGCGATTTTTTGGATACATTAAGAGAAAGATATTATTACGCTCCGTCGTGATAAGTGAAAATTTCAAAGCCTTACTGCACCAAGAGAAGCTGCGAGAAGAGTAAAAGAAATTACAAAGCGATAGATAAGATAAGAAAAGATAGAAAAAGAAATGCTAAGTAGAGAGCTCACCAAAGAGGACTCACCAAAGTCTGAGCGGCTGTCTGGTGCTGCAAAAACAGGCTTTAGTCAGTTAAGCCGGTTAAGTCAAGGAAGAAGTATAGCAAAGTTAAATAAAGTCATGTTTCTCTTAACAAGAAATAAGTTCAGAATCAAGTTTCCACATAAAACAGCCTTATCAGCTTAAAATTAATTTTCTGCGTGAATATTTGTCAGTGGTTGTATAGTTAAAATAAAATTAGCATTGATTTAAAGTTCGCTTTAGTTCACGTATGAAAGTGTGCCAATATTTTAGTATAAACTAATTTGTTTATATTATTTTTGTCTTAGATTTCTATAATATTGCATTAAACATTGCTTCGTCATAATTGATAGTACGGTTATTAATCATTCAGTTATCTTCATTTCTGATGCTAATTTGAATATTTTGCAATACTTTCGGATTTTGTCACGCAACTTTTCATTACGGGTCAATACATGTAGTACCTACCTTACAGAGTAGGCAGAGAACACCAAACGCCAAATATCACTATTCTTACATCCCTGACCTTCTTCTACATTTATCATTCTTTTCTTACATGCACGTTGGCTTAATACATTACTTTAAAAATGTAATATCACGCCTGTAATCCCCGAAAGGGTAAGCAGAGTAGAGAAGTCCACTTATACGTTTCATAACTTATATTTATGTATCACAATGGAATAAGTAGTGAGCCTATTTCCAAGCACCGGGCACCGATAATTATGTATGTATACATTAATTTAGTTATACCTAATCAAACGTATTTCCACCCTAGTAATTAAACGGTGAACATTAAAAGTTTCAAAGGTTTTTAGATAAGACACTTTAAAGTCCGTTCTTATCTTTTACATTAAGTATTTAACAAGACTAGTAATACACACGCAAACAACATGGCCGCCATCTTGAAATTGCGGCAACTGTTTTTTTTTTAGTAAATCAATATTACGTAGATACCTACTCAAAATATTCCTTACATTTTTATATATGTACATGTCTGTCAGTAGGTATATCTCAATATCATAAGAGTTACTGGTCTTTAAAGAACAGATTTCTTAATTCATCACATCTAATGTAATTCAAGTGGATTATTTGGATATCATTTTCAAAAATCACATATTATATTAAAACCATGTTCAAGTTAGATTGGTACATAACTTTGCGTGTGTAGGTACTACACACGTGTTTTTAAAAAACTGTTGTTCACAAAGAAGCTATTACTCGCTTATATTTGTATAATTATGTTTTTCATATTTTTAATCTAGTAAAATAAGACCAACAGAATATACCTTCAAAAATCGAACATTCCAAAAGGTTCTAAATATACATCAAAAATTGGATATAAATAAGTGACAGTGTAGTTAAAGGCCTGTCAAACCTGAAAACGGTGAAAAACAAACTCTCACAAGCTTGTTTATACATACACATACATATGCATGACTTAAGCGCTCTAGACACGAGCCGAGAGCTCCGGCCTTTGTTAGTGTACATATTTCGTTCCACATTTATAATCTGTAGTCGAATAAAGCGCATACATTTTGTAAACTTTCACGTTAACCCAAGTTTAACCCAATTTTGTGATTCTTCATTTTTGTATAATAAAATGTGTTGTTTTAAATGAATGAGTTTCTCTCGTGTACGCCGCGAGTGAAACATTTTTTCCTCGTAACACTGCTACCTGTGTGTTTTCCGTTTACAGTGCCTTTTTGGTTTTTGTTTGTTCAAAATTGTGTCGGTTAAAAACCTTTCTATACTTATATATAAAACAGTTAATTTACACAAAAAAATGTATCAATTTCAAGTTAAGAGAAATTGTATAAATTAAACTATTTCATGTTTCGCGGAATACAAAATTGAAGTGACTTTTTTCATTTAAACTACTGGTTTTTTTCCCCCGACTTTTTTTTACTGTCTCGTCGGTCGAGTGGTTGCAAGCGCAACTGCCGATTAAGAGGCCCTGAGTTGAAACCCCGGGTTGGGTACTATAGGATTTTTCCAATTTAGAATTTTTAGTAGTGACTCGGAGTCTGAATTTGTATCCGGTAAATGGTAATAGCCTCATAACTTATTCCATGGGACGTAAACGTAACTGGTGAAAGGTGGGAGCGTACCACACTCCTCTGTCTACCCTTTTGGGGATTACAGGCGTAATGTATGTAACATAGCTTACTTTGGTTTTTGTTAGTTTAAGTACAGTCGAAATATCGATTTAATAGAAAAAGCAATTAGGTATTTAATTTTGTACAAAATTTTAAATTAAGGTCTACAAGGATGTACTTAATGCCTAATGACGTTCTCTCACAACCCTGGCTGATAGAGAGAATCTGTGGGAGGAGAACACTTCGAGTACGAGTACGAGTTGTGAATACGAGTTGTGTTTAACGCATTAATTCAAATCGACGAATAGTCTATGCTTCTAACTTGGGTTTATATCTTACAAAATGTATAAATTTTAGTTGTATATCAAGCACTAACACCACATTTGACACCTGATGTTTTATTAACAGACGCGCCGAGAGTTTTTTCCTCTGACTTTCTCTCGGTATATCACTGCATTGCTTTACTTTGTGACTTTGAACAACAATGTACCATACATTATGTCACGTAACTCTACATTTCATTTCTCTTGGAGTGTCATCGTGTATGTCTTGATTATGTGCAGCTTAACTCACATGTGTTTTTTCGGGATACCTCGACAAATTTTGACATACACCAATTAAGCCGATATAGAATTTAATTATTTATATAAATAATGACGAACCGCTTCATAGCAAAATATATATATATATGTATATATACAGCTCCCCACATGTAAGCCTATGCTTAAAATATTTAAACTTAATATAGATTTCGGATAAGCCCTTCGGGTCTTTAAAGAAATAAATATCTGACACTCTCTGCCTACCCTGACATAACAATATTAATGAAACTCCGCTTCAATCAATAAATATAAATGTCACAATACGAGAACGTGACACACAGATACACACACGCGTCGGCCAAAGAGATTTCGCGTTTATAATTTCCTCATTAAAACTTGGAGGGTGTCTCGTTGGAATTAACTGGCAACGCAAAGCGAAGGTTCGTTATGCACGAGTGTTTGCGAGTGCCGTGAGACATGTGTGTTCAACGTTTTCATATGTTTCAGGTCAATTTAACTTTAAACTTTTTTAAGGTTTCCTCATATAACTGTGAAGGAAATCATCATTATAAAGTTGACCGCCTAAGCGTACTTTCAGATGGGCCGTTTCGTAGAGCAGAGCAGATTTTGATCGTATATAAGGAAGAATTTTAGCACCATTCAATAAAGTGTATTTTTACTTTTGTACTTGGTGTATCGTGAAAGAATGTTTGAAGATGGTCACAAAACAATAGAAAAGTAGAAGTAAAAGATCGAAATGTGAAAAATTACACTTTTAAAGGTAAAATATAAAACTGCTATGCTCTCCGAGGCTCTCTTTTAAAGGACCATTAGATTTCACAAGAATATTCTGTAAGGAGACACATTAATATGTATTTATTTATATGATTGTGTGAATTGTATAATATTATTTAAAATCATAATCAAATATTTGCTATCATATTTTAAAAGGCAAGAATGCAATAGATTTGCTATAATATTTTAACTGGCAACAATGTCATCTGTAATTATTAACTTAGTCTATATTCTATGGTTCGCTTTCTGTCACTGGCATTTGTAATGACAACGCGTCCGTAAGAATAATTACTAAAATAAATGAAGTTCGTTAAAATAAATAAGTATTTTATTATATTTATAAGTATTTTACGCTCTTAATGCTTTAATTTGTAAAGTGCTCTCAATATTTTAACAAATTACTTTCTGTTTCATCCTACATGCGTTAGTCATACGTAATATTGGTGGAGGCTTCGTTGTTCTTCTTGTACTCATTAGGATAGGGCTATACCTAGCAGCAGGAACCGATGCAAATAGCAGTAGTATGATGATCACTACTAAAACGGTGTATATACATATATATTTTGGTCTCACCCTGATAAAGAAATAAGGAGGAATATTTCTCTGTTGAGCGCTATAGCTCAATGTGTGCGTACACCGCTTAAGATAAGTGACTAGATGAATTATATATTACATCGATATTGGCAAAATGTTCGGAGGAAAATTGCCCATAAAGGCGCCTATACACGCAGGAATTTCAATTTCAGGTACATCTTGGGATTACCTATATTTTTCACAATACATTTCAGCACTCATTTGCTTTTTATCAAGAGAAATGTTCAAAGAAAAGGATCAAAGATACAAAAATAAATTATGGGGCTTTGGTCAAGAGGGTTTTAATTGTTTATGGCAATGACATAAAACAATAAAGGGCTTTTGACTTCCGGTTCAATCATCTAATATGTGGACAAAGTAAAAACTATCATAAAAGATCTGTGACTTCCGGTTTAATTAGCTGTTCTTTAAACAATACTTGCTAAAATGATGACAGATTTTAAGCTGTACATTATTTATGATGCAATATAACAGTTTCCTTTGTATAAATCTGGCAAGAGCTGACGGTGTCAAGGCTGATCCGCGGCAAGTATCGCGCTAAACTTGGCCGAGTTTTACGAAGCTTGTGAGAAACATGAATTATGTGCTGCCAAGTGTTTGTTTCGCTTTACGTTGTATAAAAATTCCCGTTATATTAAATTCTATACACTATTCTAGTTTTGGTATATACATATGTACTTGGGTGCCACATTATAATTTTTTTATAATTTTACTTTCTCAGTTCCCAAATTGGTTATAGTCTTGTCTAAGTTCTAATAAGTATAACATAAATAACATAACGTCTGTATTTCTCAAGATACAATAGGATACACTAGGATACTCAAGATAGGTGGTGAGCCTATTACCAGGAACAGATCTAGACTCCGAGCCATTACCAAAAAATCTTACTTACTAGAAAATCTAATTAAGACATATCCAATAGTACACTCGATCAGCAATCGCCCTTGCAACCTCTCGACAGTAAAATTTTTCAAATCTAATTACTATATACATTACAAGTAACTTCTTTAATGGTTACTTACTATAATACTTATTTACATAGCTAAAACTGAAACACGAAATGATAACAAAGGAAAATTTTTGTAGTAGGCAAAACCTTAAACGTTTCAAGTTATTTCCTATTCATCTAAACGAGTTGGATGTACACTGTACAGATGTATCGATTTAATCGTCATATTTTATAGTCGTATTAAACTATTAACTTCTATATTTAAAAAAGAGAACGTTATCACACCCGTCAAGTTTATCGCCAGTATTGCCCGTGACATTTTATATTTTATGACCATAGACATATCTTCGTTACGAAATACTAGTCCAATTTTTTTAATAAGATACAAGTGTGGAATATTAACATAGCAGCACACCTGTGTCTCCGAAGGGGTGGGCAGGAGTGTAGCATACTCCCTTGATTTGCTGGTTGTGCTATACGTTTCAAAATTGTATAGACTGTGACTCTAAGCCATAAATATGTTCGGATATCAATTTTGGAAATTTATTCATTTTGAATATTTATAGGAGGTATGTTTAAAACGAGCGTCACAGAACTGTGTGACTATGCCAAGGCCGCCCGGTCGCGTTTGCACAAGCGACATAAAAAGATTTTATCTCTCTTTTTTTCTTTCGGAAACGAAGAGGCAAATGAAGTGCTGGGTGGTAAGTGCCCGTCAGTCGCGGACATTGTGTTTCGAACCGACTCGTGCGAAAATGTTGTTTTTAACCTATTTTTTATTGTTACGATATTGCTTTTGTTGATTTCCGCTGCTTAAAATGCTATAACGTTCTCATTTATCATCATAATCGTAACATCAGCATTATCAACATTGTCATCAAAGTTTTTATGAATACATAATTCGACATGTTTTCTCTCAAAGTGGGAATAGTAGTACAAAGGCTATAGTTTGCCACGTTGGCCAAGTACGGACTTTACACTCCTTAGAGAACATGTTAATCGCTAATATTACGGATACATTGTGTTCTAATAACAATAGGGAAAAAACAACCAAATGTTATTTCGAATTATTGTCTGTTTCCGGAATAGAGTACTCCACGTTTCAAGGGTCTTAACAAGCTTGGAACATTAACACGACGTAGGTTATATCAACCTAATTGCAGTTGAAACTGTTCACTGTAGTTTGCTCAATGTTAAGTACATATAACGGGTAGACGGTTCGTTTAACAGCACGACTAGAATAGTTTTACAGAATATTTTGAGAGAAAAGGAATAACACAGCATAGCGCTCTTTTAATCATTTATGCGCTTTATGTACTTTTTAATTGGATTAATAAATAAACTTTTTGAACCATATCCATGTTTAATATAGGATATCAAGACTTTATGTGTTAAAGTTGAGTATTTCCAATTTACAAAATAATATAATTGCATTGAGACGTGATGAATAAATCAATAAAAAACCACGCGAGGAAACCTGTACAACGTGGAGATCTTCATAATGTTCTCTTCTAATAAGTGAAATCTTACAACTTTCACTTGACCAGCGTTCAAACTAAATTCTTAGTTCTCCAAATTCTGAAAGGAGACTCGGGTTTAATAATAGAACAATAAAAAGAGTTTGATAATGAATGTATACCTATGAATTAATACATACATAATATGAATAACAAACAATTACAACTCCTAAAATGCAATAAACCCACTTGAACGAGGACGCGAGCACCGCTTGTATTATCAAAAATATCTTGCACCGGAAGTGCAATAGATAAAAAATTACACCATACATGCATATATGCAACATGGAATGGATGTCGGAACTCGATAGTAAGTACAGATAATGTAGTTGTGCGTTTTCATCTCAATTGCAACGATCGTACTGCAGTGTGCTGTGCAATTGACTATACAAGAAAGCAAACATGATTATGTTGTATAGTTGCACAGTTTTAACATAACATCACGTCTGTAATTCTCGAACGGGTTAGCAGAGGAGTGCAGTACACTCCCATGTTTTACCAGTTACGTTTCAAATTCAAATTCAAATTCTTTCATTCATTATAAGGTATATACATACATACACACAATGAAGGTCGTGTTTTAGTCATT
>DWME01004598.1:0-16087 GCA_018244795.1 Parelbella ahira ahira
GCGCGGTGTGTTGGAACGCTTTTATAAATTGGGTTTTTCTATTCGTAATGGAACAAAACTGTTTCTTTATAGGATTGACCTCAATTAAGTTCAGTCGACCTCAATCCGAAACCCGAGGTATTAAGATCACATGGGACCTTGAATTACGAACTATTAATCCATCTACCGACTGTTAGGATATTGTAACCGTAACTGGATAGCACTCAGGGATTATTAGGAGATAAACTCAAAATATTAGTTTTGGCCGTTGAACGGTAATATGTGACGTTGTTCACATTGCCCTTGTTGGTATTGACTTTCATTGGTAAGTCGATCACATCATAAAAATAAAGTTTTGTTAACACGGTAATTGTTCTGTGTAAAAACAAATTGATAAGGGAGATGGCTATTCTCATCACGATTAATTCCTAGTATCTGTAATATAGTTAATTTATACCTAAACCTAATAAAAAATGTTCCTGGATTATAAATGGCAATTGTTTTTACTTTCTACAAAGTGTATTACCGAAAAGCTACATAATCGTCGCAGTTTGTCTCCGAGATGAATGTGGTTCTTATACTAATGCGCTATAGAGCGTCACTGTTAATAGCTCCCCAGTTATTCGATGAAATATAAAACAGCACTCAACCAGCGCACCCCGCGGGGGAAGTAAATAATAGTTGATTTATGGCCATCTCTCTATTCTTGGCTGACAACTGACACTTTATTTTACCAGATTCCAGTCCTGCCACTCCGCTGCCCTCTTTATTATACGTTGTTTTCATTTTGCACAATTTTATCTCTAAACTCAGAATATACATTTTAACAAGTGTAGTAATACTATCAGGCTAGTTCTAAATAAACTAATTGATTCTAACGAATACGTTTTTAAAACTGTATGGATAGAATTTAAGAATCAGCCAGGCATTTAACAGTAACATACATTTGTATGTATGTATTTACATACCTAATTACATACTCATTTGAACCCTTTGCTACGAGTTAATAACCTTTAGCATATATTACGGCGAGGTTTAGACGGCAGCTGAGTTTGACTTCACCTTCCTTTGTTCTTTGTTTAAGTTTCGATTCATTTTAAAATAAAAAACACAATAAAATGTCTATTGTAAACAATATGGAATATCTTGTCTAATATATAAGACAAAAAAGGTATACAGATACATCTAAAAACACATGAAAAGGTTACAATACTTGCTCAGCTATATACTGTGTACACCTACAATAGCAGAGTAAATGTTATGAGTAAGTAGATATTGTTTCAGTTTCACTATTCCAGCTAGACCGCATTTTATTGAAAAACGTTATGAGAAATTCTAGCGTATTTATCAAGCGGAGGAACTGAATGGGCTGTACCAGAATAAAACTGAACACGCACGGTCGCGAGCTGCTTCTAAAGATTCTTGATTTAAAAATTCCCCGCGATAAATTGTAAAGTACAGCAGATAAGGCTTGTTCTGCACGTTTACATTTAAACAAATATATTATCATTCAGTCGGGTTCGTTGCGGGATAGACAGGGAGAATTACGTGTTCTATGCCTATCCCGACCAAAAATCTCTGACCTCACGGATCGGACGTGCTACTTCCACATCCTCAATATTTTTATAGGCCGTTTTGGAGACCTCTGATTCCCCCATCAGCGAGTATCTGGCCAATTTTATTAAGGCAGATATTCTGCATATACTTACAATTAAATATCGCTATAAAAAAGTTAATTTTAACAGCAACGAAAATCAGGTTAATGCAGTGACACCTCCGAAGTTGGAACTGAGCAGTTTCTAATTAAATATTAAATTATATTATTAGTATTTCGTAGCGACTGAAATTAAGAGAAATATTAAGATGAGTTGCAAGTTTCATATTTGCATTAAGATGAAAATTGTAATACAACCCTTTCAAGCTACGGTAACACTGCCAATAAAGCAATTGTTATAATTTAACATTGTATCTTTACGAGTAAAGTAACATATAATAGTAGAGAAACATACCTACTAAATTTATATTTCATCAGTATAACGCTCATATATTCTATATAATTTATTAGAAATTTCTTTTACGCTTTATTAATGGAACTCTTGAACCCTGCTTGTATAAAATGAAGAATATTCACTGATCAACATGTGAAATATAAAGTAAAACATACTGAGTGATTAATTTACGTCGGCCTCATTAAGCCGTGGCCGGAGCCCGGCGAGATAGATAATGACCCTTGCGATTCATGTCATCATTACAAAAATCCCACATATACATATGTATAATGTTTAACGTTATGTAAATGTTTAACGTATCTACGAAAAGTAGTTGGCAGTGGTTGTGTGCGAAGAGCTGAAGATCGATCTCAGTGGCGTGCTGTTGAAGCCTATGTCCAGCTGTGGACGGGAACGGATTGATAATGTGTTAGTGTAAAAAACAAAACAAATTATTTAAATTTTAAATTTTGTTTTAGCCTTCCGCTCCAGATATCCCGGTGTTTGAATCCTGGCGCAAATCGCTTTCTCTACAGAATATGCGCGCTTTAACATGCCAATATGATGAAGAAATGGTCGTGTGGAAACCTAGACTCCTCAGAGTTCTCCATAAAACTCTCTATGGCATGTGACATCCGCCAACTCACATTTGGCCTGTGTGTTAGACTATAGCTCCTTTCCTATGTTTCCTCTCGTTGCAAATTGTGCAAAATCTGAAATAAGATGTTATATTATCAGTCAGAAAACTCAAAAATCTAACCTTCCCAGCAGAGGCCTAATGACGACAGCGCCAATCAAAAACATTTCAATTGTAATATGTTTTGGAAAACGATTATAATAGTACATTTTTTGCAAAGAGAAAATGATAGTTTGTAAAGTATTTTTTAATTATTTTCATTTGCCAGTGTGCCGATGCACCTCTAAAATTTATGGCTAAAATCCTTTTTAGATGTAACTTATAAACGAACACCGATTTCTATATATGTAGACTACAATATGCACGTCATTCAAACAGCAAATACGATAAAAAATAAAACACGAAATCACAGCTCGGTCGTAATTCCTGAAATTTGTTTCGTGGTAAGTGTAACGAATTATATCTGCGCTGGCCGTCTTTTATGACGGAAATGAAAATATACGAGACACGCCGGCCGGCTGTAAATGCGGAATCTGCGAACGTCTCATATCTACCGCCCTCAAGTATTCCCATTCTCGTAGTCGTTTCGGTATTGGGTTTTACATTCGAACATTATTACACGTATACAACGCGCAGAAGTTTACTAGGCACATCGCTATGATGACGTAATACAAAGATACTAACTTCCTAAAAAGCTTCCATAAAATATTATCATATTTTTAAATTCGTTTTAGTATAGAAACATTTCACATGCGCGTATAATAATAAGGCTAAGTTTGAAGGTATTAATACGGCAAGACGGACGGCAAGAAAAGAAACGCCTTCCTCAAAAATGTCAAATTGATTTCTGTATATTGTAAGTAAAAAATCTGTTATAATTTTATAGGCAAATGAGTATATGTGTTCAGATAGGTGAAATACGCAGTGCAGAGACATAATATGAAGCGACGCCACTGTAAGCCAGTAACCACAATTTAAAGGCGCCACAATATTACGTGTCTAGTACCTACCTCATATAAACCTAACCGACTGCTAGTTTTTAGCAGTAAATTTGATTATTGCTATGTACATTATACTCGTACATATTTTATCGTTTGAAAATACTTCTGTTCATTGTTATCATAAACCAGTTTCAGAAATATTTCAATGTAAACGTAAAGATAGTTAACGCAAAAATCTCAATAGTACTAAGAAATAGATGTGTAAAATTAAATGAAATAGCGTGTTAGCTCACAAATAATAACAACATTTCCCCGCGGCGACGTTACTTCGTTTGTGCGGAGTCACACTTATTCTACTTAATACTCAATTTATATTTGAAGAAAAGGCAAGTAGTGCTCGAGAAAATAAGAAAGCGCAGTGAAATTTAATAACGAGACGTAGTCATTCGCTTTGAAACAATGTCGCGAGCTCATTACACCGACAATTGAGACTTCTCGACTCTTGCTTCTGGTTTCTGTACAGTTTACTGCTCTACGGGGACTTAGACTTTCTTCACTGGGGATAGGATTAAATTACTGTCGACCCGAAGTCGCAATTGAATATATCCATTTATAACGTGTTAACTGTTTTTTCTTAAGATCGTGTAGGGTAATATGATTAACTAGTATTTATGTTTGGATTTCCTCGCGCTCTCGTATGTATTGCAGTTTTAATAATCATTCAAATCGGTTCACGAACTTTTATACAACGAGCGAACAAACTGACGAAAATACTGTTATTTTAGATCTGTACCACGTACCTACCATGTAACAATTACTATTTTAAAAATAATTCAATTATGTATTTCATCTTAGTTACGGCTTTATAATAAGTACAGATAAGTTATTGTAAGACGCACAGTCTGTTTTAATTAAGATATCTACAAACATAACCTATTGCCATAATGAGAATATTTTGCGAAAGTAATCTCCATAAGCGAACTCTACATTCCCCAATAACTTGGCATATTTAACTTACGCACGCTTTGAGAATATATTTTCCAAAGTAGAACGCGACGTGAAAGTTTCATTGTTATTCAGAACAAACGCAGCTATTTTGCCAACTATATCTGAAAACAGCCGTCAAACTTAATAACTATGTACATGTCAACTCATCTGCTAATAAGTATTTATCACAAATAAATATCTACTAAAAATGTACTTTTTTAAAATATGTATTACTTATGTAGATTGTACTTCTGTCTACATACAAGCGTGTCATTACACATAAGTACAAATGCAAATATGTTTGTCTATTATATGTATTTTTAAGACTGATCCGAATTTGACATGTACTTAGTTTGTACTTTGAGGAAGGAGGTACAGGTTCAATTTTTCATTTTCTTAGAACTTTTTTCCTAACAACATCGTATATTATTTTCACAATAGTGGAGATCTCACACTAAAAGAATTAATTACTGATATGCAAAATATATGTAGTTTCCTTATTTAAAAGACTTATAGGAAATTAATCAAATTGCAAACACCGCTTTCTTCCGCTGTTAAATGTAGCTTTCCTCTTAAAATTAGGGCTCTTAAACTCGGGCTCGACTGGCAAAGTGAGAATATTTCATAGATATTACTTTAACGTCATGTAGTCGGAGGTCTCACGGGGTTCAATCCCGAGTGAAAGGTAACCCAAACCATTAAGCTATTTCTGCTATTACATGTGAAATTTGGTATATATTTTTGTTGGTTACAGTCATATAGCTAAACATTTTTGGTCCGCTGGCACATCATCATCATCATCATCATCAGCGTACTTCCGTTCATTGTTGGGCATAGGCCTCTCCAATGGCACACCACTGAGCTGGATCTTCAGCTCTTCGCATGCAACCACTGCCAGCCACTTTGCGTATATCGTCACTCCATCTAGCCGGAGGACGTCCTAAGCTACCTTAGTGGCAGCTGGCACTGACGGGTCTAAGTAATTTATTATATTTGTAAACGTAATTGTATTACTTTTCTAATAGGAGATATTACCACAAATTTTTTAAAAACGTGTATTTATTCCATATAATAACGTGACTTTTCTTTGTTGTCTGTACTCTGAATTTGTTGCTGTGGGTATAGCATTTAATTGTATAAATGTGCAGGCAAACAGGCAAAACTATTTTTTAAAACCACAGACTTGCATCTGACTAAAATCTCACCTGATGAAAAGCCAGATTTAGCATGTGTGCCTTGGAAGTGTTTCTTCAATCTTGTCTTGAACAATTCCCAGTTTTACGAATGGGGAAAAATAAAAGCCAACAGGGAGTTCCATTCTCTATTCTGTTTTACATACTTCTCCGAATAACTACGAGCGTTTAAAAGATATTCAAATGTGCAATTCCGTATATATAACACGGCTTTATTTCTTTCGATAGGCTACTGAAGATATGAGCCATAAATATAAGTATACCGACAACAAGGAATTGAACGTCGCACAGAGGTGTCCCAGCGGAGAGCTTGGGTAGGATTTCCACTATAATTCCGGTCCGCTCTCGATGTATACATTACAAATACATGCGTCTTCATGTTACAGTAACACAATGCTCTACGCAATGCCTCTCAGTAATAATTTCCATTGAACAATACTGAACTCTGATGTGAAACCACCTTTATGGCGAATGTACGCTACGTACCTACATACGAAAGTATAAGACTTGTAGTGGTATGTGACCTGACGCAAGATCATAAATCATTCTTAGGACTAAGCTTAAATGGTTCCTATTGTTTAACGCTAACTACGCCAGGGTTCACTTTTTTAAGTAAACTTCCGCAGTGCAATTATAACTGCTTCGCAGCAGAAAAGCACAACAAGATAGAGTAGTAAGATAAATGTTTTATCGCACGAATACTACATACATTAAAAGATTTTTATATCATTTGTATGCTTGCAAATTTCTCTCATATGCTTGTACTTTCAAATATCGTATATTTAAACAAACAAACAAGATGATGATGTTGGACTTCAACCGTTATAATTTCTTACCTTCATCAAATATTTTGTAATAAACATGTTATGTTTTCAGAAAAAAATATAACGCTTTACTTTATTAAGACTAGTCGCGGTCAATTTGATTTTTATCCGCTGGAAGAGAGCCAGAGCACGATTGATGGAGCACTCCTAAAACTTTAGACCCACTTGATTTATTTTTGAACTTTTTAACAGAAAGACTAGGTTTGCTACTGAGGGTTTTATTTAGACACGGTTTGAGCAACTATAAGTGCAACGGGCGATCCTTGTGAAACAAGTCGGTAGATTTTCTTTCGCTCTTTTCCCATAGCGAATAGTATCAACAATACAAGTACCACGAAGCACATTCTAAGTCTTAAAAGTAATCAGCAATAAGACCACACTCCGAGTTGCGAAATTTCAGAAACTCAAAGGCAGAACGTTCCTGTCTCTAAAATGTTTAAAACTTTATTTTTGCACTCCGCGTCTTCTAAACGCAGGATAAATGACGGCGATTAATCCGAGAGTGCCGCCACAACTTGGAACGACAGAGAAGCGTTGCTAATTCTGCAATAAAGTTATTAATGCTGTACAGATATTGCGTAAAAAAGTACTAAAACTTGAACATTCTCCCCGCAGCCCGGGCCCGGTAAGAGATTATGTGTTTGTTAGCCGAGAACGGGAAGAGTAAGTTTTAATCTCGCGAAAATTTAGCTTTCTGTTAAGAATTAGAAGTATTTATAACGAAATGATTTTTATATTAAAGATACATAACATAACGTCACGCTTGTATTTCCCCGTAGGGATAGGATAGGGAGTGTAGAAAACTCCCACGTTACACCAGTTACTTTATACGTAGGTACTATCATGGAATAGATGGTAAGTCTATTGCCATACACCGGGTACACATGCGCACTTCGAGCTACTCTAGAAATTTCAATATATAAAAAACTACAATATTCAAACCAGAGACTGAACCAAATACCTCTCGGTCAGCAATCGCGCTTGCAATCACATGGCCAACGAGGCAGTCCAAAGATTAGAAGTGTCTACATGGTAATTATGTATAGCACAGGAGAAAGGAAGATACTTTGCGTTAAAGAGTAAGTATGCTCTGATGGTGCGGATATGTAGAAATAATTGCATGAAAGAATGACAAAGCAGATATACAATGTTTACGTCGACGGATGTAGGTCCCGCGAGAGACTTAGACTTAACCATTTTAGATAAAAAAAGATCAGATTATGGCTGATGCGGGAGTCAGAAGTCTGCTAAGCCGGTGGACTTGTACTTAGAAGGTAATAAATGAGGAAAAAGAAAGTTAGAACTGTAAAGATAGAGATATTTGGCACTCAGTGCTCTCTGTCTGCCTCGTAAGAGACCTTATATTATGATATAATAATAATAATGGTTGTTTTAGAACGTTTTCGTAGAATTTCATTTAAGAATAAAATATAAGAATCTCTTTTTAACATGGCTTAGGTTAAATTACAGTAATTGAAAAAGGTGCTCAATTTTATCGTCAAAGAATCGCAAATCGTTCTGTAATAGACAGGTACACAAAGACGGGCCTTCAAAATCGGCAATCGACACAAGTCTTTCGCTTTTATTTCTAAATTGGAACAGGTCCAAATACGGAATAACGGTGTTTTTGCACAAAGCTTTTTAAATTCAAAACCGTCAAAACGTCAAACGCAAAACATTCCGTCTGTTATGTAGTATTTGTCCCAATTCACATATTTCTTTGACTTCAATAAATTTGTTCAATACTTTTATTACGTTTTATTGCCGATGCAATAAAATGCATATCATCACAGTGAAATGGAAAAAAGTAATGTATTACATTGATTCAAGCAATTAATTCCAACATTCCACTCAAAACAAACGCAGTGCACGCGTGATATGTCACAGAATCCATTTTGTTAATAGGACAACATAACAAATAAATGCGCCAAAAAGCTTGTACCTATTTATTTCCGTTTGTTTGTCGTCTTGCAGCTGAAAGGGCGGACTTCGCTCTGGTAACCTTTGATTAGGAATGCAATCCCTCATTTTTATGCACAAACTTTTATTGTGGTATGTCAAAGGACGAAATAATCGTGGCATGAATAATGAAAAGACAATTTGCGTCGACGTCGCGAATGCTCGACGCGAGTTCAACGGACGGATGCGTAGTCAGGCGGGGTAGGCACTACCTCCCCCTGTAATGTTTTACTTACTTCTATTCCACTATACACTAGTAATAAACACTTAATTGCATTTCTTTTAAGATTTTTAAAAACTCATTCATTTGTAATACGAAATTAAGGTTTGTAATAATTAGTTACATCATTTACCTACTTATAACGAGATGTAAAAGGGGTGGTTTCTTTCTGTGTCGTTAATGATTTCAACATGTACGTTTTTATAAAGGGTTTTTCTGGTGGACTAGTGAATTTAAATGTGTTAGTAATTAATTAATTAGCGAATGTTTGGGTGGATGGTGGGCGCTCGGCAGGCTGCGCGGCGCATGCGCGGCGAGGCCCGTGCGCTCGGGGCCCGCGACCGCCAGCTCGCCGACGCCTCCCGCGCGGGCGGCCGCTGTCGCTCCGGCCTGCAGTCTCGCGTGTACTCCACTCGATTGTAAATCGATACCTTCTCGATCAAATCAACCAAATCGAAATAATCCTGTATGCTGAATAGCCCATCGCTCTATGCCGTGGACAAACCGTATTCTACGAGACGAAACCGCCGCAGTCCTTGCAACGAATATTCCCTTAATTAATTGTGTGATCGGTGTTTGTGAGTAGTGTTTATGCCGTGTACGTATGTTAATGTATTCATAGCTATTGTACTGTAGCCGTCGGAGGGATGCCTGTCGCTTCACGGCTAATGGAACGTCATTGCTGCATGGCTTGAAACGTCGGCCACGTAAGTATTTAGTTGTAATTAATTTTGACATAAATATTACATTGTATTTACTTCATAAAACATTGCTACGGTTTCCTAAGCAAATGGACTGTTTATCGTTGCTTAACATTGAATACAAAACATTAATCACGAACTATCGTAGCAGAGTTAATCGTAGCTACATACATAATTATGTAATTTACATTAACAATCGAGGAACAAGTGGGCCTATAGCGTATAATGTATTGTCCTCGTTATATGTATTGTCCTGCCCTTCAATTGGTTAGAAGCAGTGAATTGTGTGAAATTGGTTGTTTGGCGAGATCAAAGAGCGAGGGCCTAGTGTTGGCATGATTGATTCCTGACATCGTGCGCCTTATTGCCAATGGTTGAAGGTCAATGCACGTTTAAGTGGCACTTTTTATATACTCACATTATTCGCGCTACATTGATTGATTATTTTGAAATGGAGTCTACTTGACCACTGACGACGTATTAAGGGTTAAACTCAGTAGGTACTATTTGCTTAAAAGGTTCCATTAGCAAACGATAGTTTAATTCTTAAAGAACGTAAAAAGGTTATCATTAGAACATACAAAGCAATATTTCCTGACCTCGTCCGATTATACAGATTAAGCGTAATCCGATTTTATCAGATACAGATGTAAGTTTAGGTTTGTATATCATACAAATCAGGCTTTAAAAAACGAGCAACACCACACAGCTAATTATATACACATATGTATGTAGACAATTACATATACTTGTACAACATTTAATTCCATATAAAACAATAGATATAAAGGTTTATAACTATTTTTTTAATAAAAATATCACGCCTGTATTTACCGTTGATGTAGGCAAAAGATTTTTCTACACTCCTTCGATTCACCCGTGACGTTATATGTCCTAACATGGAAAAGGAAGGGTGAGCCCAATGCCATATATTGGTCATAGAATAGCAGTCCATATTACTACCTACTAGAAATATCAAGTTAGAAAAACACAATAATACTCTGCCCAAACCGGGGATCGAACTGAAAACCTCTCGTTCAACAGACGTACTTGCAACTACTCCACCAACTGGGCAACAAGTTACTTTCACAATATATTATTATTACTATAACATCGCAACAGTTCCCTTACGGGGCGGGCAGAGGGCACCGGGTGCCAAATATTCTTATCCCCAAGGAACTGATATGGTTTAACTACATTCATTGTCTTCACACAAGTGATATAACGTATTAGTAATCATAACCTGACATTTATAATTCGCCCAAACAACATCTGACGGCAATTAAGTTAAAGGTCAGTAATGAGAGAGCCGCCTGACGAAATGCCTTCTGGCATATAAATTAATTGAGTGGGAAGTTCCGCCGCCCACGCCGCAATCAAGTGTTACGCGGCGTTTAAACCTGATCAATGATCTTCTATTCGATGGTATCAATGGGGCGATTATCTTCAATGGCAGCAATCTTCGATTTCTCTCCAAAATGAGACATTGTTATCATTACGAAAACAATTCAAGTTCGATTCTTCTTCGATAACGTAATGTTTTCAAACCCTTTAATTTCCTGTAAAACTTGTAAAATACAAACCAAAATTTGTAATTGCCATCACTAAAAACCCATGAGAAATTAGATAATATAATTATATAAATTAAAAATCAGAGCATTGTTTGGTATCGACCAACTAGAAGTGAATATTACGTCTAGCGTGTAATTGTGACTTAAATATTGCTCAGTGGGTTGCCTTGTATGCTTCAAATACGAATCCTTTTTTGCACAAATCATATAAACATTGTCATAAGATTAGCTATGAGTATTTTTCTGGTTAAATGAAATTAAAAGTTGGGCAACACCTGGCTGACACTATTGTAACAATTTTCTTTAATAAAATTGAAGTGTCTGTGTGCCATTTCACAAAATGTTTTTTGAGCATATCATTATTTGCACTTTGCGAAAACTAAAACACGCGTTTGCAATTTTTTCTTTATCTACGTATTTGAGCCAGGATATTTTTAAGGGCTAAACAGATTTTAATGAGAGTACCTTCCATGAAATCAGATTTTCAAGAAGTAACTTAGCCGAGTTTTTTTTATCTTCACTGTTATGTTTTCTAAAATCAAAATTTGTTTCAACCGCTTGTTGTCGCAGAATAAATGTTGACTAACTATTTCTATAATAGCCTACGAAGGATATGTTTCTGTTGGCTCACATAATTAAGCATCTAAGTATTTTCCCGTTCACTCTCAGTTCACTCTCAATATTTGGAAATACGTCTAGTTAAAATCTTAATCTATGTTTTGTTTGTAAACAGCCCGACTTCGTCTGTCTACCTCAATTTTCCAATTGATGCTTTATATCCTAGTTTCTAATTGCCCTCACTTTTTTATTTTACCCGCCGCATCTGATCACTGTCTTTATGTACCCTGAAGAAGTAGCATAGTTTAGGTTAGGTTAGGTTAAAACGAAAATATTGTCCGTTAATTTGGTTACAAATTATTTTAAAATCTAAGGTCTTATATATTAGTGGTAAAAAGATTGTAAATAAAATATAAAAAAAACATCTTTAAGTTGTTGTTATTTAATTTTTTTACAGTCCTTATTTAATTTTCTTCAAAAAACTAAGTTTTATTTTAATGCAACTATTAGAATGTTTGAAAATTAGGATTTTTTTCATTTAATTTAAAAACTTTTATAAAGCAGGCATTAATTTTAAAAAAATATGAGCAAAAAAATATTAATGAACATAGAACTAATCATTTTAGAAAAAAAACTTTATAAGTACAAAAAATTACTTAAATGAAAATTACTTAAACTTAATTGATTGTTTAAATAATTTGAACCATAAGAAAACAGTGCATAAAGCATTTTTGTGTGCTTAAAAAACGCAAACATATTGTAGTTGCGGGTAATCACTAATTGTGATATAAAGACGGCTACAAAAATATTTCGATGACATTTTTGTATGTGTTCAATATTATATTATAGATCTTTAACCTTATAAGTTCAAAACAAAACGAACGTTCCGTAATTATATGTAAGATTTAGAGTCACGGCGGTGATGCATTTGTTCTCGTTTGTTCCAGGATGGGCGGGTCGAATGCGGTGTTCCTTATCTTGTTTGTGGGTCAGCTCTCGGCTCTGCCCGACACCATTCGAATAGGTAAGCCTTATTTCGTTTACAGGTCCGCTATTGAATTAATATGCATAATTTGTCGAATGTCCATAGAAATGAAACATAAATATAAGCTATATTGACCGGTTTGATACTCATATGATTAGTGAACCTGACTGCTAAACACTAGGGCTACGCCGGCTACCCCGGCCATGCGGTCTATTCCCACACAAGACAAATGTTCTTATTCTGGGCACAAGTGCTTGTTCTGCGTCTGGGTGTACGCATATCTACTGTACAATACAATACAATACAAACATTCCTTATTGTATACCAACACAATACAACCTACATAGTACAAATTACATACATGTACATTTAGTATATTTAGTAACAACTTTAAATACCTACATTGGGTGTAATATTAATTAATGGATCGTAAAGTGAAGATCAAAATTCAAATCGTATTATGTACCAACAATGGCATATCATTCAGGCCATAGACACATTTCGTATTTTCCAATTGTTCGAGACGCCGATTATTCGTAGCCGGAACGCTTTGTGACACTCATTTGGAAGTGACAATACGCGATAGTTCAGAGTGAAAGTGTGCGAGCGACTCTCCCGCCAATTAGTTCGGAGCTCCAGTTTGAAAAAAGAACGCGCGAACCCGTCGATGGAGGAACACCGAAACCAATTGACCCAGAAACATCATTATGATTTATTAACTGCCGCCACTGCCTCCGTTCAGATATATTTCTTCCCCGCCACGACAGATTAGTTGTGAGCTCGTGAGGGTCAAGGTGATCAGTTAGTTTCGTATTACTATTATTATACTATTCAATACTTCCAATTTTTTTTTAGTATAATTTGAAACAATCGTATTGTATACTTATATGACCAATAGCCTGTGTTATGTAAAATAGATGAGCGAATTACACGTTGCAGTAACAAATCGTTGTATCAGTCATTATGTTTTAGTCTTACTTATCTACATTAACACATATCGTATAACTGAAGTATACTACCTAAAGCTACTAAGTATTACTACATAAAGCTCGGCTATAACAAATATAAGCTGAAAATTTGCACGTATCACTTTCAATGAACATTTTAGATTTTGAATCCTTAAAGGGCAAAAATAGTAACAATCAAGCAGTGAATTAAATTAATAATTGTAGCGTGTCTACCAGGTGGACTGTTTCACCCCGAAGATGACAAGCAAGAGGTGGCATTCCGCTACGCCGTGGAGCGGGTGAACGCGGACCGCGCCGTACTGCCCAGGGCCAAGCTGCTCGCACAAGTCGAAGCTATCTCACCGCAAGACAGCTTCCATGCGTCGAAACGAGGTCGGTATATCATTATCGTCATCATCATCTGCCTGCATAAGTCCACGGCTGAACAAAGGCTTGCCTTGAACAGTTTTTGCCCATTATTGATGTCAACTTAAACAAGCATTTTTTAAATGAAAATATCACACGCCCGCCTATAATACAGTGCTAAATACAAAAAAAGCACGTTCTGTGTTAGGTTGATATTTGGACTTTGGTACTTTGTGCGTATTTCGTAAGGAAACTGGTGTGGTAGGCGGGCAGAGTTTAGTACACTCCCACGTTTTACCAGTTACGTATGTACGTGATAATCACAAAAAACCTTCCCGTTAATATTTGAACTACCTCACTGCTGTAACGTGGCAGTTGTTTAAGATGCGCAATGGAGTACTCGTATGTTACCACAATTAGGGCGTCACATACTGAGCTTCAATGTATATTATAGCAAGACATGTAATAATATATTGTAACATGTTTTCTATAGTACCCTATAGTAATTTGGGTGACCATAGCTATAATATACATATACATAATGCTTATATCTTTTCTAAATAACAGATAACGTGACAAGACGTGTCTCGGTACAGCATATTGCGCAGACAATGACGGCAAAGATATATATACATATAATATAGCATATTTGATGGTTTTCTGTAATATGATATTATACCGCTGTTTAATAATATGTACATACGATATTATAGCCTTGTCTATCATAACCTACCCAAGGAGTTGGTTGAATCGTTCTGATATGCGCTGAATTATTAATAGCGGTCAAAGAGGTAAGCAAGTTTAGGTTTAAAGAAAATTATTCGCGTAAAACCACATTGTCAATTCCGTGAGAAAATTTAGGCAATTAAAAGAGTTTAGAGCGAGAGTGGTTAAAGGAACTCGATATCACACTAAGACGAAATAAAAAATTTTGTGTTATATATTTTATATTGATACTGAAATGAAAGACCCATAATGTATTACTGATTATCGAGAATGTACTGAGCAAGTTCCTTCTTGAATACGTTGAACATTTTTAATTGTTTATACACATGCAAGGATAAGGGTAAGTAAATACGCGGTAACAATTGCCCCCGCACTTGGCAACATTGAAATCTCTGTAGCGTGGACTCTATTGAGCTATTTATTTTCGAGATAATATATACGTTTCGCGCAATGGTTCAGTGATGCCGTGAATCATTTTAATGTATCTCGCTAAATTAATATCATAGCGCGCCTTCGACGAAATCTATACGGCTGAGAAATCAGCGTTCATTAGTATAACGATGTTATTATTGAAATTTACTTCGTTGTATTTCTTATAGACATTTTTACTATCATCTCGTCACGCTAGAACATTAGGGGCGGAGGTCGAGAGCACTCAGTGACAAATATATATCTCTCTCTCAAAGCTTACGTGATTCTTCTACTTCCATCAATCTCTTCAGACACGGTCGTCGATTTCGGATACCTGTAACTCCCCCGTGAGCCAGTGTCTGACCTGTTCGATCAAGTTAGATAAGTCCTGACACTTGTATACATTAACATTCGCATTGTACATTTATTTTGTCATTGTTTCATCTGCCACTGCTAAATGCCCAACCATTACATCATATATGTGTATTAAAATACACATCTGGTATACTTAGCGCGAGAGATGATGACCCTTCGCGACAGACTGAGACTCGTGCGTAGGCGTACACGGCTGCTGCTTGCAGATATCCCCAACGCCTTCAAATGAGATTCGTGTTAAATGTCTTAAGTACCTTCGCACGTCTCTCTGTTCGTAATTTACACGAGTATACGCTCCTGTGCGGTGTTACGCAATGGCAGCTATATGCAGACTTAGCATATTAATCATTTTGATATGGCTTGTCGTAGGAAAGATGCGATTACAATACATAATGAATGTTGACTTACGGAAAACAATTCTGTATGTGCTGGGCATATATTTTTTGCGACGTCACGTCGGGTCCTTTGTGAGGTAGGCCGCGAGGATCGAGTCATAAAGATCTTTACAGACTCAATGGTGTTTCTTCGAGATTCAACACTTTCTCCATACCTGTATGCATAAAGTAACATCAACGTGAAACGTAACATCACGCGTTTAATCCCCGAAGGGTTAGTCAGATGAGTGTAGTACGCCCCCACATTTCACCAATTACGTTTAGGTCCCATGGAATAGCTAGTGAGTCTATTGCCATACACCGAGCAAAGATCCAGACTCCGAG
>DWME01004599.1:0-16082 GCA_018244795.1 Parelbella ahira ahira
CCAAGCGGCATAAGTTAAGCAAAATTTATATACCCAGATCTCTTAAACTCCACTAGACATATACTACCTAACCGCTTTTGAGTAACTGCCTCAAACTCAAAACTATTATTCCATGTAATGTAGGTTTCACGCAGACAAAAAGATACAAGTACTTTCCTACACCCTAAACAAATGACAATTTTTTTCATAAAACACCTGTCCGGCTGGAAATCTATCTCACGAGCCACTGCTCGCTGCGCTATTAAATTGACCGATATACCGAAAGGGCCGTCATTTGCGCTGTATGAAATTTAGAAAAAAACCCCGCTAGTATCTGGCTTATATTTTCTAGAGCATGATGAAAAATAGCCTAATATTTGAAATAAATAAGTATTATAACGGGAACATGCTGTATACTATGACATCTGAAAAAAAATGAAAAAAAAAATTATAACATGTAAATTTTTCATACAAACATTATAAACTACAAAGAATATCGCAGGCGTAATTATGGCCTTGGACGAGTAGAACTGAGGAGGTAACACAATTAATAGGGGATGGATAGTAGGGGTGACTGGTAAGTTGTTTTTTTTTGGGAGTACAATCTAATCTGACTGCAAGTAAGAAGTAGCCTAGAATATAGCAAGTTTTTGCTGAAAGTGCTTGGCTGACTATTCACTGACCGACTGATTCACTGCCTAACTGATTTACTGACTAAACACTGATTGTCTAGTCTTGTTTTGAAAAAGACTAGACCATTGTTCCGCTACTCGTACCTTTATTTACAGAAATATATAATAAATGGACATTGTAATTCATTTACCTTCCGCTGGTACTGTCACCTCTATTTCATCCCTCAACGTTATATTCTTCCAGTAACTCCTTGAAAATATATTCTAAAAAAACATTATAGAATATTAACGTATAATATTGTTAATACTATGTTTGCTAAGAATTGAGAAAGGGAGGACATTCTTAGGAAATTACTTATGTAATAAAACGTTTCTCCCTGCTCACCTAGTAAGAGACCTAGTGTCAGATATATACATATGTATGTATAAAACATTGGTTACCTATTCGGTTCATTTGATTTTCACCTGAGTGAGCTGAGTAAAGCATATTATATAATATGTATTTATAAAAATAAAAACTTACCATAACACTATACCCATCAGTGGAGTTTAACCCAAACTGGCCAGGAGTGAAGGAGACCGACGCATTGCGCGCCTCCAAATTGACGAGAGCGAAAGAGACGGAGTGATACATGTCTCCTTTCCTAGGAAGATGCGGTTTCACCCACAGAGTAACTGAGTTCTCCAACTAAAGATCGAAATTAAATAAAATTACACATTACAATGAATTAACTACAAATTAAAGAAATTACCAATCAAGACATAAAGCATTCCATTTTAGGCGTCAGGAACAACACTGCATAGATACACATGGGCATGACCTACTCAGTCCTATTCAAGATATAAGGAACAAATAACATCAGATTGTCAACGCGTCTGATGAGTTTTGTAATAGCAATAGAAGATTCCAGAACATGGTGGCGTCGCAAGACAAATAACGCCCTTACTATACTTTGCTGTATACTCTTAATACAAATTTCCATTCAAGGACATAATTTGAAAAGTATTAAGATTAAAATCACAATCCGATCCCTTTTAAGATTAAAAGAAAGCTCTTTATGAAAACCGTGTCCTATCTTGAAGTTGAATTCTCGATTACGCTGTACTTATTATATTGTGACATTAAATACATTTGTATATTAAGGAAAATTTTAAATCGATTTTTAACAAGCATATGAGATTTATCTTAAATCTAATTGGATTACCAAATTTTAAATTCATAAACTAAGATTCAACATAAAAGATACACGTGTACAAAATTTTAAAATGAAAGAAAAAATAAGGCTGTCTTCAAACACTTTATCTTCTAGGATCATAAGATCATCAATGATCATAGGATCATCATAGTTTATAATATAGGACCTGTAACTATTAACTAAGATATCGTACTGTTACTGTTAATTCATGGAAATACGTAAAGATATTAATTAATAGAAAATTCCCCTATTGAATTTTAATTCGTTAGAAATTGGAATTAATGATTTTTATCTGGCAATACATTTAAATTGGTGCAGACTAAATCATTTGCTTTCCAAATAATAATCTGAACTAAAAAATGTATACAGAACGATCGTCTATTCCAGAAAGACGGCGACCATAAGTAAATACTATCTAAATATAAAAGTCTCACCAAAAAAGGCCGACCCATTATTCCAAGCGCGTCCTGACCAATGGCAATCAAGTCGAGATTCAGAAGCATGTCCTTCTCAAAGTCCTTCATGTGCCTCATGTCGCAGCTGAGGAGCAGCGGCGCGGACAGCATCACATGAACTGCCAGGTGGACTCTGCTTTGACTTTCTGTCAGCGAGTTTGTCCCGAAAATCAGCTGGAAGATACAATACTGGCTGTTATATAAATAGCGTACTGTGAGTTAAAATGACAAAGGGAACACGTTTTCCAAATTAAGTTTAAAAAAATTATTATTGGGTCGGTGTGAATAGTCCTGATTGATGTGAATAGGTGCTATGTAACTTAGAAACTTAGATTCACGTATGAAATACCCATGACAAACAACTTTGATAAAAAAACGGACCAAATCGGATACCGTGAGCAATTTTCAAAATATATTCGACAAACATTATATATAGCTATTTGCTTTCAAACGAGGCAGAATCTGTGCAGCGGTAACAGTACACATATCTAAATGCACTTAGATAGATAATTCACCCACACATACAGAACAAATACTAGACAACATACGAATATTTGTTTTAAGTTGGAATCGAAATCATAACACCCTTTTCAGCAGTCCGGATCACAAACCACTGATTCAACCAGCCAGTTTACAGTTGGCAATCTCACCATATCCGGGTCGTTCCAGTGCCCGGGTCCATGGTACACGCTAAGCTGGTCGTACGCCCGCTGGTAGTGGCGGATGATGGCCTTCACAGCACTCCACGACTTCACCACGTCGTGGTAGTTCCTCCACATGTTGCAATGTTGCACTACGCTTTCGTAGTTCGGCTGCAAACAGTACAAAGTATTGTAATACAATTTTTGTTAACCAGATTCTCTACTATCTGTCATACTGAAACATTTATATATCATAGAATCACGCCGGCATTTCCCCGAGATGAAAGGCGGAGAGTTATACGTCCCACCATGGAATAGGGTTGGGCCTATTTCATGCACCGGGCACAAATCCAGACCCCAAAAAGTTAATAACATATTCACTATTTCCCACGAGGGAAACCTCAGCATAAACGTTTACTTGGCTTAACGGGCAGACAATAAAAACTGAACCGCAGGCATAAATTACTATCTCCATCTACGGAATGTAAAGCATCATAGCAGGTTCACTATTTACGGACACGAGTTATACCTCTACATAAAGTAAGAGCGAAAGGGTACGTAAACTGATGAGTACTGTAATAAACGAAAGCGGTAAAATTAAAGCAAATGTCCCAGCTGACGTAGTTTTACTAATGACGTGTACCCGTTAATTTATGTACATTTTGTTGATTACTTTTAGTCTACGGTTTGTTGTTGCTTGTAACGGACCTTGTGTTCATCATTCATTGGAACCAAATCTGTGCATCCAGTTTCCACTTAGCCAAGACTATTCACTAAAGTAGTTTGAGACTGAGGACGTAAGCCTCTTGCGGTTTGAGTATGATTTTCTACCCATTCATCAAACCCAAAATCCGCAATACATGCTCTCCTGGCATCAACTTGGCATTTACGAGGAATACAGTTCCCCTGGCGCCATCTGACTCCACCTACCAATGCCTTCCGTTCTCGTCTTGAACGCGTCCGTAGTGAAGACTAGTCCGTCATCATAGCGAAGTGCCTAATTAACTTCTGCGAGTTATACTTAAACTATACACTAAAATGTATGAAAAATTAGTTCACAAAACAAATAAAAAATAACTTACGGTTTTATGTATAATATACTCTATATAGTACGGCCAACTGCACGAATACACTATTGGTCTGCCAGTTGCGTTCAAATGTCGCCCTAATTGTATATACGCTGTGAACATAAATAAGGTCCATTTTCATTTCAATGACTGTATTTGTTGTTCTTCTAAGAAAAATCCGGAATTCAAGCGAAATTGTTTCGTGACTGATAGACTTAATGTTGCCATTCGATGTTCCGAGTTTTTGCAATTTTGAGTCCGAGAATGTTAGTCTTAGCAACTGAAAATAGGTAACAGAAAAACAAGGTACTATGTAAAACTAATCAATACATTTTTCACTCTGTATCCTTGATATTAGAACTTTAAAAGAGGTTCTGATGAAGTTTTCACAATCCCTAAATCCCTAATAGTAACTATTATGAAGTTAGCAGATAAAAGCACACAATATAAAGACTACTATAATCTTCAAATGTTAGAAATGTCTTAAGGTCATATTGACCATTTACTACCACTTGACATGTTTATACATTGCATAGGCATTATACATACATTGTATATTATAATGCAAGATAATGAAAAATTGTATATCTTACCAGTATTCAACTCGTTTTCTCCAACAAAGCATCCATCCACCTTGATGTAATCAATTCCCCACATTGCAAATGTGTCTGTGTCTAGCTCAAAGTGATCCTTCGAGCCAGGATAGTGCATGCAGGTGATTTCTGCTATGTTTGTGTACATGCCAAACTTTAGACCTTTGGAGTGTATCTAATAAAGGAATATCAAAATGTTAATCTATTCTAGTCTATGGATCTAGGTGCTGAAGGAGACCAAGGCTCACCGATCTCAACAAAATAGGTTGTGTTCTGACTGATGGGGTGTTAAGTCTCCATAACCGGTGTGTATGTATGATGAGATTAATGAGTGTGGAAGAAGCACTGCAGGTATGTAAGGATAGGAATATTTGGCAGTCTGTGCTCTCTGCCTACCCCGTAAGGGACCTGGCGTGAAGATAAGGATGTAATCTATTCCACTTTGTAGTCTTTGATTATGACATTATTACATATGAATGAATTATGTTTGTATATAATGTATTCTATACTATAATAAACTTACTAAAGCTTACATACTTCCTGATAGGGTATGTGTGTGATGTCTTCCTGATACATTATTCATATTATTTTGACTTGTTAACTACCTCGTTGGTCAAGTGGTTGCAAGCAAGACTGCAGGCCCTGCATTCAAATCCCAGGTCAGGTACAAAATTTTTCTAATTTAGAATTTCTATTAGCAACTCAATACCTGGATTTGTACCCGGTGTGGCAATAGGCTCACCACCTATTCCATAGGATATAAATGTAACTGATGAAAAGTGGGACGGTAATACACCCTTCAGCGATAATAGATGTGATTTTACATTTATCAACTGTTGATTTCTATAATATTAGTGTAGTTAAAGTATTTCAAGCTTTCTTAAGTATTTAAATTATTTAGGCTAATGGTCCAGTGGTTACTAATCCTAACAAATGACTCCAGGGCATGCACTTTTGATCCTACCCAGGGCACATGTCATCTTTTTCATCATGAGTCCATAGATGTAAAATAATATGTACAAATATGTATTTACTTTGAATGGAGTTTATCAGCAGTCTGGATACCACAGCATGCACTGCCAAGGTTGAGATAAGACAGCCATGTGCAAATTGTAGCAAAATATTAAATGTTTTAGAGGTTGTTAAATAGCTACCATCTAATGCCTTTATTGTAACAAATTTCTATATGTTATCTACTGTGATCATACTTTAGTCTAAAAATATTATGCATGTGCACATAACAGACACTCAGAAAAAGTTTTAAAATTAATCATTAGGTTTATAAAATTTCAACAACCAGATATGTAATATTAAATAATAATATCCCTCTTTTATTTATTTTTATGGCAATAAATATATTATTATTATTATTAATAAAAAAAGTACTTTCTTTGTTGTTTTCCAATTTGAACTCACCATCATTTATATTGTTTAAATATTTAAAGAACTGCTTTCACTGGCAACCCTGTCTTATTTAGTCATGTGCAAACTACACCAGCTTTTAGTATTATATTTATTAAACATCATACTAGATCCCCAATGGACTAAGCAGATAGCACCATTTGCCTAATATCACCATTTTCTCAGATCTAACATACTTTTTCTACACACATCACTCTCTTCATACACTTCCTTCACACACTATGTTGCTTCGCCTACTTTCATATACATCAATATAATCAATCAGTTTTTGGAAAATTGAAGAAAAATTTGGAATTGGCTTACATACTAACATAATCAGCTAAGTATTTCATTCCATTGGGAAATCTCTTTCTATCAGGGACAAGGTGACCATTGATGTCTCTTCTCTTCTCTGCCCAACAATCATCGATTATGATGTATTCATATCCAGCCTCCTGGTATCCTTCGGTGTAGAATGTATCTGCCACTGACATTATGAGTTCTTCACTAATGTAAAAAAAACTTCTATCAGTATAATAATGGTTACAATAAGTCTATGATGATAGTAAAATGTTACGGCATTATAACATAGTGACATTATAACAGTTTTAACTTTTTTATTTTTTTTTGTTTCATCAATTTTTTACGATTATAATTAACTTATAAATTTTAGAATCCTAATTGGATTATCTAATTGGTTTATTGGTTTATCTTTATACATAGTCAATAAAAATGAGAAACTTACTTTAGACATTTTACCGGACCTGTTTCACAATCTACACTGCACATAAAATAGCCCCATGACATCCACCCCATAGGCGGAGTTCTAGCCATCCCATTATCTAGTAACTGTACTGCACTGAAAAACCATGAGAAGAACAACGCCGCTAACCAAAACTCCCAGATACTCATGTTTATTTCATAAATTCATTAAAATATAAATGAACGACTGAGCCTTCATATTTCTTTTAAACAAAATAAATTCAAATTATTATCACTCGTAATCCTGGGTGAATTTACTTAAAAATACCGATGAATTGTACAATATTCTTTATTGTAGTATACAAAACTACACATATAACTGGTGTGATTCCACTGTATGGATGTTAAGGTGTCCGAGAAAACAAAATAGTTTGTGGAATAAGCGTTGATGTTTCGTTATTTGTAAACTCTCCCGTCGATGCCACAAAACACCAACGGTAAAATGTCAAAAGATATCGCAATGACATCTGTCAAGGAGTGAATTTCGTTTTTTGCTAGTGTGAAAAATCTTGGATGACATTTGGCATAACATTATTATTTCTTTTTCTTATTTTATTTACTAATTATTATAAACAAATTATTAATGTGTAGATTCTTAACTATTTAAATACCAATTTTTTAAGCATTATTAAATAAATTATTCCAATAATTGAATTACATGATTTACACCTTTTGTTGAGTAAAATCAAAACAAGGTGCCTTTTCTAATAATAATATATAACAAAATCCCCTTATTCACGGCATTAGGATCCTATGAAACATCAAATGCAAGACGTCACGTACACAAAGGCAATCGACAAACAGAATAAAAAGTAACAGAAGTCGATCCAGACGATTTAAGTAAAGGGTCGGACGACCCCGGCCTGCGTGTTATAGCTCTTACTATTTCGCTTTGGGAAAAGTTGAAATGACAGAAATAGGGAGTTGTTTCCAGGAACGTTTTACTGCAATTTTTTTTATACATTTATCGTGATTCTACGAGTCTGATATAATATCGTTCCAAGTACAGAATGTGTTCACATCTGAAATGTTGAAACAAATAGATAATTTTAATATTATTATTAAAATTATTTTAATATTATTTTACATTTAATTTTATTATTTACAATTGAAGTTTATTTACGGATGATTAGTGCACTCTCAGACAGAAAAATGAACAAATGTTGACTATTATGCCTGTACAATAAGATGTACAGTAAAAAATAAATAAAATTCCTAATAGGTATATCATTTATTATAATGGAGTAGATAATCTACGTATCAGAATAACCTTATAGAATTAGACTTATTAAAATAATTACAAGTATTATTTAAGTAATACCAATGGAAAATAAAATGAAAGCGTACATTTTCAATTTGGTGTTGCAAGAAATATTTGAAAAATTTGACATAACTCGATCGTACTGCCATTTGTGCAAGTAACATAAAATGAAAGCAAATTACCGCACAAATGTAATAATTACACATCGATGTTGTACTCTTCACTAAAACATGAATTTGTTCCAAAATTAATCTATATTAACAATTATATATTATTATTCTTTAACCGTTTGTGAACGTTCAATGTCAAGTAATATACATTTAAAAAATACCGCTTTTTGTTTCTACTAAAAAATCCATAGAAATTTCTAATAAAATTTCCATTACTGTTAGGATTCGACTTCACTGTTGTCAGATTGTCCCTTTTAAATTCTTACTACTTTAGGATTTCTCTTTTACCGTTTATTTTATACATATTACATCATGTATGTAAGAAACTGATATGTTTTACTACATAACGTTAGTTACATGCATTAATTACTTTCAAGTGGAACCAAATGAGAAAATTAATTTAGATTCTAGCCAAAATAAATGATGCGCTATGTACGTGTGCAGGTCTGTTTCAAGTTTTATTTTCGTCTGTTTCTGATAAACTACACTGTAAATAAAAGTGCCACTGTTGCCCTGATCGATGGTCCCAGTAACCACGCAGTTATTTACAACCCTCTAGACACTTATTCGGTTTACCTAGACAGCACTGCAAGTTTTATTTTATGTTTCTATTTGTCTATGGTACGAAGATTTACTTCGTTTCATTTTGTTATACTTTACGTGTTTGTCGCTTGTAGGATACGTGTCATGAATGGCAAATATTACAAAAGGATGATGATGCAACTATGCCAAATTCGCTCTATGGTCTAAACCCTTCTCATTCTGAGATAAATGAGAATGGAACGGTCCAGACGTCGAACGGAAAAAGGGTTAATGACGACGACAATGTAGAAGCAGCTTGTGATAACAGAAAAAAAGAAACAAATTAAGAATTGAGAATTTCATATACCCTTTGAATCATGTGAAATTTACATCTATACATAGTATTATGTCCCTAAGAGAGTTTTCCTTGAATCAAAGCAGTCAGAATCGGAGAACTTCGAGTAGGTACACTACAACAAAAGCGAAAGAGGAGAAAATCCAATGTCACTGTATTACTAGAAAGAAACCTACTCGAGCATCACAATCGAACACATCTGTTATATACATAGCTATACTTTCATAATGACAGTTGTATGATAATCATCTATGATATGATTATTATATATGACCTAATCATCTATGATTATGTCATATAATTTATTACTATTTTATCTTGGGTGTCTGGATGAGATCGCTCGATTACCGATAAGACCGCCTTGTGTTTTTATCGAATTTTGTTATTTTGTATGTACTTTGCATTTTTATATGGTATACAATAAAGTGCCTCGTTGGTCGAGTGGTTGCAAGCGCGACTGACGATCGGGAGGTCCTTGGTTCAAATACCGGGTCGAGTACTATTGGAATTTTCTAATTTAGAATTTCTAGTAGTGATTCGGAGTCCGGATCTGCGCCCGATGCATGGCAATATTCCATGGGACTCAAACCTAACGAGTGAAACGTGGTAGTGTACTACACTCCCCTGCCTACCCCCTCGGGGATTACCATGTATTGTATAGTATTACTAAATCAGCATGGCAGGTCTTTTATAGGGTCGGTAGGGAGGCACCGAGTGCCAAATATCTCTCTGTTCTTAAAAACCTCTGACTCACTTTCTATACAATCATCACTTTCTTTTTACAATATATGGAGGATAGTGGTAAGAACTATATCCGTGTATGTAAAAGTGTCCGTCAGAATGCGTTAATTAGGGTAGCGCTAGTGTCTCAAGAGGGTACATTTTTAATAAAGCGTCCAATATTATTGGAATAGGGTAGGATAGTAGGATTTACTAAGTTGTTTTGGACAACGTAAATAGCTGATTTAGTACCTATGTAGAAGTTTTATTGCTTACAGTCGTTAGCAAAATGTTAAATTTTTCTATTCAGCGCACTTCACTCCGTCTTCAACTGTCAAATTCACATCATAATTTTTTGCTCACGAGTGCTATTGTGGCGAATTTATGAACTGATCCACATAATATAAGAGTTCTCTTCAAATCTACCCACTATATTAATAAATATCTTATAATTACGACTTAAACATACTTATATTTTGATGTTCATTGACTGTCGTTAATGCCCAATACGATCTATTACGCTATTTTATTTCATTGCATAAGAACTTACATTATAGTTATAGTGATAAACTAAATGCAAAACATGCGTAATAAACACTATTTTATTTTTCCAGAGTGATCGGCGCGAGTATGGCTCGAGATGGCATGGCGTAGTGAGATGGCGCGGGTCGCGCTCGCCGCGCTGCTCGCCGCGCTGCTGGCGGCGGCGACGTCACGCGCGCCCACTCACGACCCGCTGCTCTTCGAAGCGGCTTTCCAAGGTAACTTGGTCAACCGTTGTTCGTGTTACATATTCAGAAACATTATTTGTACTTTCGGAATTACGCAAAAAAACATTTTTATTGACAAACAGCTTTTTGTTTAAAGTATACATTTTAGTACACTTTATATCTTACAATTTCAGATATAAAAACCATTAAAATAAGTCTTGTATTCTTATAAATCTGCACTTGATCACACCTAAGTACAAATACCTACATACATAAATGCCTGCTTGCAATGTTTTTATCGAATAAATAATATTATTCATTCTTATAAAATTTCATTCCGTTATTGTCCAAAATATTTAAATAATCGCCATCGATTATTTAGCTTCTAGTATCATTTCAGTGCAACCCAAAATACATAGTACTATATTTTAAGCAAATAGGTCCTACAACTATCAGACTGAATTTCAAACTGCAATATTATTATCAAATAAAATAATATTATCATCGGTGTTTGTAAATTTTCATTCCGTTATTCCCACAAGCGTGCCCGAACCAGAACCGTTAAATAATCCGCATTTAATTACACCGTAGACCGCGACTAAGCGAAGTTCGGGGACAAACATTGAACATTTTTAATCAAGTCAGCTTCCCTGGCTAAATCGAGGCGCGCCCGTAATTAGTGCGATGTTACACCAGCATAAACCAGTTTAGAATACATCAATAAGTCGTTATGTTTTGAAGTGACGTTTATAAAGTTTTCCCGTTCAAAATTATCCCAAGACTCTTCAAAACAAGGTTGAACAGACTTTTATTAGGCATGCGTGACCGCGGCCAACCTAACGTAGCCTATTATATGAAAAAAATAATTGCACTATTAAAATATTTACTAGCGTAATTCCATACGTATTTTCGGATTTATCCGTGGCTTTTCTTCCTGAGTTCATGCGGATCGCAGCGAGATTGCACAAAAGGCATAAGTACTTAGTTCTTCTTGATTTTACTTGATCTAACTTCACTCCACTCAGAGAATTTTATGGAGAACATTGAGGTGTGCACGTTTCCTCACGATGTTTTCCTTCACCGTAATAGCAAGTGACTATTCAATGATGTATCTATTCTTCAAATTTTATTGTCAAAATCCTCACGTTTCAATTCTGGTTTTGTTAAAATTCTAATTTAATTAAGTCTCCGACCGCGAATGAAACGTAATTGAAACCAAACATCGAACCGTTATAATCAAATCAGCTTCTCACAAACTGTTAATTTGTGAATGTAATTAAAAGTATAATACGCGCTAAATTAGATGAATAATTTTGGATATTTGTAAATATCTTAAACGTTTACCAGGTGATATTTTACTCTTTTGAAATCATCATCGACTCCTTTCGTCGTTTCATTGCTGGATACAAGGTTCTCAGAATGACACGATTAAGGCTATAGTTATTTTGAAATAAATCATGATAATAAAACATTGCCAGGATTTCCAAATGTGACGTAAAATGCTATTGAATCATACTCGTATTTACTAAGAAACAAACATTAAACTACCGTAAATAGGCCACAGACAACGATAGATATTTATCGAGTAACGAAAAGAAAAGGAGAGAAGTAAACTTTATAGGTGCGATAAAGGAAGATACGGGGGCGGACGGCCGCTGGCCATTTACGATCAATAGAGCTTTATCGCCGCAGAAGAACTTCGGGAAACATCGATGTCTATAACGTAAGTTGAAATGAAGATTATTCTGGTCAAGTGTTTGTTCTCAGCTTCGTCGAGCTGAGGTATTATGTACTTGGTTGATTGTGATATGTGTGAACAGACAGACGAACAGTGTTTTTGTTACGAAGACATTTATTACATGTCTACGTATTTGTATCTAATGAGCAAATCACTATTACAATTCTAATAGTATTTGGGCTACGTAAAGAGAGCTTAGAAAAGTTAGGAAAAGTGAAAAGCGTACGTGAGAGTTTTTTAATTTGAAGAGAGTAGCAAAAGAGCTGACGGCCATCACAAGAACCCGCTGTCGCCCTTACGTCTGGAAACCAAGGAGAAAGACTACCAGTGTCTATTTGTCCTAATAGTATTAAGCTTTTAGTAAAATTTTTGATATTAAGTTAGCGTTCTGTCACCAGATTAAATGGAGAGGAGGCCTGGAATCCACCATTGCGTTTTTGCGGGTATACAGAAATTCCACCAATTGAATAATAATTATTATTAACGTACCTATATTACTGGACGTATGTCCTGAAATAATTCAACGTAAATAGATATATAAAATTCTGAATCTGTCACTAAATAACAACAATGATGCTTTATAAATATACTCACTTTATGAAGTGATTTAAAAAGTTTATAAATCAGTATTTGTATAGAATTAGATTGCCTCATGAATTTTTCTATCGCAAATTCAATATTATCGGCTATAATCCTTGGAGACCAATGGCCCATTGTCCGTTAGTGATCAATCAAAGCTGAAAATCTCTGAATAAAGATGATATCTTTATTCAGTCAATTTACGATAATAGACGGTGTAAGCGTCAAAAGTTTGGAGAAAGTTCTCGAAGTTTCGAAGAAGATTCGGTAGAAACGTTCGTTCGCTAATCGAATAAATGTAGGTATTTTCATATTAAAGTCTTTTATATTCTAATTCGTTCGAAATTTGCAATTTAAGACGGAGAGTTGGCATTAATTTAACTCATCGATTTTGCCAGAGGATGATTTTTGAATCTTGAATGTAGGTATAAGCACTACACGAAACACTGTAGTATGTTATCCCTAATTTTTTATTGTAAATTAGAAATAATCGAGTCTAAGTGAAGCCATGTTTTCAGTCCATAGTTGGGTTTTGCAACAAGCTTCATAAAATCATAATGTCATCAAATAAATAATCTATTATTCAGGATTATATAGTCATTGTATTGAACCGCTAACTGAAACATAACTTTAGCTCTGAAGCGTCTAACTGATAATGTTGCCACGATTTATACCCTAACCACTACCACAACAAAATATACGGCCACAAAGGAATGTAAAAAGTTGATTTCGTCATACAAGCGATGTACCAACGTAATTATGTTTACCTAAATAGCAGTGTGATATTTGATAGGCTAGATTTTCCAACGTGAGTTTTATAAATGCACGCAAACAAACATGCAAGCTGCAAGCACGCACGCACGCACAAACGCGCATAGGTACGCATGCACTTACATACGCAGGCACCCATAATTTTTTAATATTGCTTTTGTTGCAAAATAATTAGTTATTCACAATTGAAATCAGTTATATTGACTATTAAACAAAACTGAAAGAACAGAAAAATAAACAATGTTTTCCAAATAAACCACAATATAATAGAATAATCTAAAACGAATATTAAAAATAGCTCCTGCTTTAAACAATGTTTGCGAATGATAGCTTTTTATTACATGCCATTTCCAGACGTGTTAATTAAAAGCTGGCCAGTTACTATATCGCGCCTAAGTTTATAAACCAGTTAATAAATCGGAAAATAGCCGTATTTTGCAGATAATTATTCATCTAGACATTCTATTAGACATATAACTAGTCAGTAAAACTATATTAATAGCTTAAATGCACCTATAAATATGCGTGTCTGTTACATTTATTCCTAAAAATAGCTTAGACTAGGTACTTTGTTTTAGTTTGATATGGAGATGTTCAATACCTCGAAGAACGTATGCAGGTTATTTCGAATACCTTTTTTTAAAAATAACTTTATAATCTGAAATAAAAGATTAGGAATGGATTAAAACTATTTGGATTTCCTTATGAATAAATGTATAAGTAATGATAAATTAATGGATAATTAATTTTTACTTCTCATCTTGAAACGATCTGATACCGGGGTTTGATGAAGTCTTCGAAGCTGGCGTGTATGTATGAAGAGAGTGATGATAATAGAAGTAGCAGGTTACTCTGTACGGATAGACATACATAATTATATGGCACTCTGTGTCCTCTTTCTACCCAGTAAGTGACATAGAACAAATATATAATAATAACAACTTTATTTCCAAACTTTACGCCTATTTATATTTTCACAGCAGTTGCCTAAAAGCCCATAACTTTTGCCAGTCTTTTATTACCATTTGCGTATTTTTTCCTTAAGTACTTTGTATTTATAGGAATCGTCTGAAGCCGAAATTCCAGCTACGTAAAACTTTGTTCCTCGATGAAACAAAGAGCAAATAATAGCTATCCTGCGCTGAACAACTTGGAATCCTTCAGAAAAGCATCCTTTTCACGAATAAGGGGAAGTGTTGTAGAAGAATCCTTTGAGAAATGAGCGCCTAGACGACGTAGTGCTTAGTTTCAGGAATTCCTTTTTCAAAATGAATAAGCGTAAATTAAAAAATGCTGAGCTAATAGCTAATACTCTATGAATTTTGAAATAAAGTTTGTTCTAAGCGAACCATTATTTTAAAGGTTCTAAAGACTTCAGTAACAATGTATAATGATATCGTGGAAGCCAATGGTATCAGACACGGCTATGCATTACTAGCCTCATTGACTCATCTCATTCTTTGGATACATTGATAAAGTTGTTATAGGTATACAAATTTCAATAATCTTTTTAGACAGAAAGAAAACCCGTGCCCGATCGTGAAATGATGAAAGACTTGATAAAGATGAGGCGATAATTCAATCTGTAATACGACAATCTTAGTTCAATTTATGAAAAACACGAATGAATACGATGCTTAAAAATAATAGTAATGGAACGAACGAAGTAACACGTTATAACATTGCGACACTACTCATAAGAGTTTAGTTGGGGTAGACGAGTTCTCGAGTGGACATCGTGAATTGGCAGCATACTGTGGTACGCCCTCCGACCTGTTAGACCGACGACCTTAAAAAGGCGGGTGATAGCGACTGGGTGAGTTTTGCAGAATATCGGGTGTTGTGACACACCTTGGTAAAGGCTTATATTCAGCAGTGGAACAGTAAAGGCTGACGTGACGATGATAATGTTATAACATTATGTAAAAAGTTATGTGATACTAATACCTACTTACTCTCATGATTACCATATAGTATGCAAAATTCCAGAACACAGTATAAAATATTAGCTATTTATATTATACCATATTTCAGATTCTGATTAAAATTATTTACTATCAAAAACGCAACTTAGTATACAGTTACAAATTTACGCCGAAAACACTAAATTACTACAATGCCATAAATCTTAGCCCACAACTAAATATATTAATACAGCACTTCATTTTACTTCGCTGTCACTTTAACAACGGTGAGAGTTGATTGACTGTAGCTTAAGACGGTAGATTAATCATTGTCTTTTCAGATAGCACATAAGTGGCTAAAACTATTATAGAGCGACGTGTGATATTATTCCATGTCTTCATTATACATGCAGCACAATCAAATTTTTTGTTTAGTTAATCAAGCCCCTTAATAATAATAATTAAGTGAGTTCATTTGCCCCAATTTAGAAAACAAATAATTCTTGTATATTATCCATTAAGTAAAGTTGACTTATAAGTACAAATTGTACTGACAGTTGTTGTACTTATAAGTCAACTTTACTTAATGGATAATATACAAGAATTATTTGTTTTCTAAATTGGGG
>DWME01004600.1:0-16080 GCA_018244795.1 Parelbella ahira ahira
TCTGAGGTGTGTGAAGTCTGCCAACCCGCACTTGGCCAGCGTGGCAGACTATGGCTTTGACCCTCTCAATATGAGAGGAGACCCATATTCCAACAGTGGAATGGCAAATGGGGCGATTATTTTTTATTATTATTATTAGGGACATGACATACTCGAGTAAAGACTGCACGAGTTTATTTTAAAATTAATATTTCGAATGCAGTTACGCTTACTACTTATGATTACGCTACTGACCGTTACTGTTTATCATTCATATTTTATTTTATTTAAATTTTTGTAGCACCTTAAAACAAGGGGTACAAGGGCGTACTTAATCCCTAATGGCATTTTCTCCCAGTCAACCCTGGGTGATGGATAGAGAATGTCGTAGGCGCAAAATAATATGTAATAAATAATAATGAAATAATAAATAGTAATAATATGTTGTATATTTATATATATTCACATATACATACATGTAGGTGGACATATTCATACTCAATTATAGTTCTTTGCAATGATACAGATTATATTACTTCGGCCTAACCCATCATAGTCTTGTTGATACTGTAGTGGAACGTATTGCATAATATATTCGCCTGGAGTTCGATTTGTCTTAAGAATTTGATAGCGGCAACGGGTTTTTGTTAAAAAATCTTAACAAGTAAAGCGTTATGAACTGCTATTTCATTTTAAAGAAATAATATGCATGGAGTATTGAATATATTTATATGTATAGGTATTTAGGTACAATTAGGTATTTAGGTAAAAAAAGTCTGTAATTTTACCTCTCTATAATATTAGTATTATCCGTGGTGGCTAAGGAAGATGCCCTGACCTCGGGCCGGGTTGCCAGGGTGTCGAAAGAGGCAACTAAAACCCATCGTTGACAGATCGCGGTGTGGTGCGGCCTGGCTAATAACGACTACACGCTCTGACCACCAACGAGCAGCAGCATATCCGGTGCGAGAAGACACGCTTTTAGATCCCCAACCCGCATGTTCAGTGTAGGGATTATAGGCAAACGTCCCTTGGGGGAGGCATAAGTCCAGCACTGGATCTGGACAGGCCGATGATTATCAAATTACTTTAAAAACAGATGTACGATTATGAATAAATCTATGAATAAATAATTGTTAAAACAACCCATGGTTATCTCACATGAGAAAGCAATAATGGATAAAACATTTGAATGCCTTGAGGTGTACAGGTCGGTCAGATAGTAATTAGATTTGTAATTTAGGGATTGGAAACTAGTAGAACGCCAAAAATTAATTAAAAGCAGATTCGAAATAAAGTTAGAAACGTCTAATTTAGGAATTAGGTTAAGTCCACCGGTACACCCTCAGTACTACGATAAGTTTATAAATTCAGCTTTGACTTAACTCGTAGTTTTAAGCTTTTAAATTGCCCCAAGGGGTTTCGAGCAAATGATGTGAAGGCCGTGTTGGGTATGAATTAGCGGATCTACTGCCGTGATTTAAACTATGTTAAAATAAGCAGTGGTAGAATTCTGACTTGGATTGAGCAATTTCTGCGCCTTCCATACTTATTTATGTTGGATTGACGTTAAAGAAAAAGATTTTTGAAAATCTATATTGTTAATATTTTTAAATTGTTAGTTGCTTGTTGTAATATAATATGTTTGGATAGTGAAACACTGTTTTAATCACTACAGTATCCTATTTTTATCTATAGTGAAACTGTTAATACTACGTCTAGTGTATAAAGGAACCTAAAGTCCACATGAACTGCCTTATTATGTGTGGCATGTCATAGTTTGAAATCCAACCCCTTACAAGGCATCCCTTGTCGGTACGCAATGAGCTCTAAGCATTCCGGTATTTCAACCACGAAGCACTCCGCCTTACACTTCTCAACATACAGCTACGTTAACTATTTGAATTTGCCCCTAATTATTATAGCTCGATTTATTGACAGTTGCTTGTAATTTACTTGTGTAATTTGGTAATAGAGATTAATTTTATTATGTTCATTGTACTTTTTCAAGGAAAATCCTAATTATATATACTTGATTTTAGCTTAATGCAGTCTCTGAACTCAATACCTAATTATTTTTGGAATCCGTTACTTCGTTAGGAAATTGGATATGTTTCTAATACTTAAGTACTATTCACTTCGCATTTATTTTTGTTAGTAATAAAATAGTAACATTTGAGTGAAAATTAATATTAAATATGTATAGCATAAAACCTTGTACATTTTAGAACTGTTTGTGGACGTTGATTTTTTTTCTTTGCCCTTTGACTTTATTTGTGCGGTCTATGTATGTGGGCCTTTAGATACACTTAAATTTTTAATCATTCTAAGATTTTTTTATTTTTTGTTTAGTTATGTTAATTTGTGCATAGTAAATAATGTAGATCATGCATATCATCAAATGTTTTTTTTAACAGATTCCTCTTCGGATCCCGCCGTAAGCGCCGCGAGTCCAGGAAAGCAACGTCGTGGATTTAGTGGGTAAGTAATATTTCCCCTTTTTTTTAAAAGTATTACTTGCTTAAAGGCTGGTCTTTCCTTAAAATAGTCTACGCTGAAGTTTCTGAAAAAGGCGATAACCGAAGATGTTTTAGGGTTAAATACAAACAAACATACAAACATAGAAAAAATTATAAAAAATTAGAATGCGTGTTGAAAAAGAACAAAAATAATTTTCTCTTATAACAACGCTGTTATCGCATTCTATCTGTAGCAACTGATTCGTTGTTGTTTCCCATTATTCATAATTTATCTTTTGAGCACGTTATCAAATTCTTTCGGCGATACGAAGCTCAGTCACTCTGTGGTTGGGCCGCGGCGCACGCGCACTCTCCAATATGTACGACGAGCGCAGTGCCAGCTCTCGCACTCGCCGCACGGACTGCTGCTGTCACATTATAAGGTCCTCGTGCTTACCCCTAATGACGGCGTCCACTACAAAAGTGATAAGCGAAACTGATTCACGGTTAAAATTTTTGTGTCATCACGATAAAAATTGAAATATTAAAGTGTTTGTAAATTCCGTGCTCTATACAAATTTGTCGGTGCGTGCTCTCACCATGAAGCTAGATCCCATTTATGGACTCACTGCAAATATTTTAGAGTACATGTAAAACGGTTTTGTTATATGTATCTGTGCTATAGGTATACCTTTATTCGATTAAGGCTGACATTAGCGATTTGTACAATTATCTCTAGGCGGTGCTCTTTTTTGCTTAATACCTTGTACGATCCTACTTCGTGCAACGAGATAAAGTAATTTTTTGTGGTCTTATAGAATGTAATATCAGCGTAGCCTGTAAAACAACACTTTAATCTCCCTCTAAAAGAGATTTAATAATGATAAGAATATTAGGGTCACTAAATTTAAATGAATAGTGAAATGGTTCATAGATTTTTTGTGTAGGTATTATGCTTCATTTTTAAAGCTCATTCTTTAAATAGCCAAGCTACTTTTAACCCTACCGTAAAATATCTAATCAACACAACTATAAATATATTGAATCATCAGAACTAGGGCGGGTAGTATCCGCTTTTTGTTCGTTTCTATTCGAGCTCTATTTGTGTTCCCTGAGTGATTAACGATCGCTGTAATTTACAGTCATTAAGAGCCTAAATCGAGAGATCTATTTTAATTAAGTGGCTGCTGTGAAGTCATGTTGGATGTATAGCTCTCCTTTGATGACTAGGGAATAAGGTAATGAACAGATGTACTGCTCACCGGAATGGCCCTCGAGATATTCACGCTAGTTCAATTCGATTCGTGTGATTGACATTTCTTATTATTGCGTAAATCGCAGATAATCGCAATGGAGATCTCGTCTCAATATTCGCTAACTAGATCTCTGCAAATAACTATCTTAATCTATGTTATTCAATTTACACTTGGCATGTGAATTGTTAACCATGCTGCCAATCGGATATTGTTAATAGATTTCGCGTTTATCATTACCTTACGAGCTCGTTATCTAATCGTTTTCATTGTCATCCCCTTAACAGCGTATAATGAAATAAATGTAATGCGATGATAACGCTACGGTGCCTTTAATTGTCCCATTGATTTAAGCGGCCGACATTATATTTTGTCATCGGCCTGCCCCGCCAAATGAGTGCATCACACGAAAAGTGAACGGTTGCATTTCGGATTTGGCGATCGGCCCGGTGTCAAGCCGTGCGAGGCTGTTAATTGATGTACGATCGCGCGGAGGGCTCGGTCGGCCGCGTCGTCCCCTGCTCGCGCCCGCCGCCCAATCTCAATAAGCAACGTATAAATGTGTAACGTCGCGCGATTACTGTCCCGCGCCTTATATTTGATTAAAAATTTACCGTTATAATCTGTTAGATAAAACATGTTTCTTCGATAAAACGCGGACCTCTCCTCCGTCTCTATCACCGGCTTCCTGGACAACCGAGTTCTGATAACAGTATTTGTGCACTACATTTGTTTGCTTGCCAGTTGCTTACGAATGATCCGCGGAGACGTTTGTGTGATTGTGTGTGATTATGTGATGCGTTGTTCGGTGCGAAACTCGAAATATGTGGAATCAAGTGGTTTATGTAAAGTAAGTCAAAAATGAAATACACAGAGCTGTAATGATGGTAAAGTGCGATGCCTACGATATTGGCAGGTATTAGCAACGAATTTGGCAGGTATGGCACTTTATCTGTTCTTCAAATCATACACATGTAGGTACTTGATGTATGTATACACCGTTATTTTAATTAACTATTGTAGAAGTGGTCATATCGAGTGCGACAATGCTATATTTATATACAACGTTATTGTTTTATTATCAGCTCTAAACAATACGCACTATGCACACAATATGGTTCACTTAATGTTGTTGTAACTTATCCTTTAATTTATAAGATATATTTTTTCATATTACGTGTATACAAAATACTGTACGGTCTCTTTTTATACGGATTATTTTTATGTGAATTTGAAGTGGTTCGGTTTGTATTTCATGCAAAAATTTCTTGGACAAATATGCAAATAAGCTTGTTTAACCCCCCTCACTGCAAAATTAATTCGAGAGGGTCTTCAACTTGGCAGTAAATTAGAAAATCATTTTCTTATTAATGACCCTAATTCTGAACGAGCCTTTAAATTACAACGTGAGCTGTAAAACTGCTTGTCTGGATATCGCGAGCTACATAAAAAAATAATAGAATCATCATCGCAAAGTTTGATTACTGATTACATTGTCAGACAAGAAAGAGCTCCACAGAATGAGAATGAAGTTTGTGAAAGTCCATACCGCATATTTGCCGCAAATATCTATTGCAGAAACAGTCCCTTCTGATGATGAAGATGATTTGGAACCACTTCGTAAACGGTGCAAACCATTATCAGATAGCGTTAATGATTAAAAAATGTAAAACTATATTACTTTTCAATAAAATAAAATGAATTAAGTTTTAATACAAGTTTATTTTATGCTTATATATGAATTTTTTTCAGACATTCGAATTAATTTATTAAGCAGCATAACTTTTAATTTCTGCAAATCTTTTTTATACGGTTTTAAGTTAATTTTAACTTTTTAGACTTTAAGCCTTTTTTAATGCGAATTTTTTATATGCGCCTTTCTGTAGACCGTATCCATCCCATAAAACGAGACCTTACAGTAAGTAGGTACTCGATTTTGTTACTAGGTAGTCAAACAATATGTAATGATTATATTGGCAATACCTAAACAAGACAGGTATTATAAATATAATATACTATAAATATATTCAGTAATGGTTAATACTTTGCGAACACTAGAAAACTTCCCAAACGTTGCTCGGACTGGATTTGCACCGATATCGTTACAACTTTTATCTTTGAGAAATATTCAAAAGATCAGAGAGTCTCAAGCAACTGCGAGCAGTTTAAGACCAGCTTATTTAAACGCGCTCACGAGCCTTTGACAAACACGGGTTCCATTTCAAGCTACAACGACCGTACACGCGTCGCAACGCGCGCGTTATGAAAAGGGTCTTAGGTGGCATATACTAGTAACAGCGCGCCACCGCTGTTACGAGGCACAAAGCGCGCGTATACGGACTTCAACGCACGTGCAGAAACGAGCGTGTACGCGTCGAAAATACGCTGGTCTGTAAACGGTCCCAGTGTCGCGGATCGTCGAGCGACGTGAGTGCGCGGTGTACACGGGCGTATTTTTGTTATCGGCCGACTGCAATGCGATCGCGGGTCCTTGGGACGTAGATCACCTGTTTGCCTTCAATGAGATAAAGCTATGTTAATTTTGTACGTTATCCACATTATTATACAAGGCTACATTTTCTTGGAATGTAACTCGCGTGATTAAATAGTTTCTTGTAGGTACTTCTCTTACCCAACGACTGGTCCCTCTTATACTTTCTACTTACGTGTTGTTTTCATTGTTACAAAAGTTTACATCATGTGAGAACTAGTTGGTCATTCTAATGATTCAAAAAACATAAAAAAATGAATTAAATGTAGAGAAACACATGTTCTATGTTTGGCAAAGTTGGTGAAGTCCACGTACCCCAATGGTCTAAGACAATAATATTGTTATACGAATTTTAGATATATCTCACTTCGTTCTTTCGTTACCTACCCGACTGTCTATTTCTAGTGATTCCAAACGGCAACGAAACCAATAACTGTCAGCGTTGGCTCGGCCGACAAGCTCCGCGGCGAATTTGCGAAACAAACAGATCAATCTTGTTATGGCACCAGAACTCATGTTGACTCGCATTTTGCCAAGAAATAATTGTCCTTGTTACCTTCACGCGCGCCTAAACAAAATTTCTTTGTTGTTGTGGCAAATATTACCATTTATTTCTGGTATTTTTTTTAATTAGTTGAGCCTTTTTATCACTCAATCAATACTTTGATTGCCTCGTTGGTCGAATTGTTGCAAGCCCGACTACCGATCGGGAGGTCCTGGGTTCAAATCCTGGATCGGTTACTATTGGACTTTGCTAATTTAGAATTTATAGTGACTAGGAGTCTGGATCTGTGCCCGGTGTATGATAATAGGCTCACCACCTATTCCATGGGACTTAAAGCTATGGTCATAGATTTACCACCTTTTCCATGGGACATAAACGTAACTGGTGAAACGTGCGAGTGTATATCACTCCTCTGCTTACCCGTTCAGGAATTACAGGCGTGATGTTACATTTTTTTTATGACATTAATAATAAACCATTAATATAGAATTTTTTTTGGAATTATTAGTTGAACAAAAACAAATGTACGTATAATCTATGTATAATGCCGGAAAATTGTACATTGCCGCGGTTACACTCCGAGGGGCAGTGTATAAGTTGATGTGTGCTACACATATGTATGTATGTACACAGGTAGGTGCAAATAGCGTACGTGTTACCTTATCTTGGTCCGACCTCCAAAACAAGTTTTAATAAAACTTCAATTACCTATACGCGTTAGTCTGTATATTTTAGCAACTTTATCAGCGCACTCCTAACGCCTTTATCGTTCAATAACTAATCACTATGCCAATTGTTTTTTCTACATCCATGTGTTAGTTTTTTTTAAATTTCAAAATTATTATGATTTTGTTTAAGAATAAAATGTGACTAAAAAATATCTAAATTCAGTTTAATAATCCTATAAACGAAACACATGCCACCGCCGTGCCGCGTAATGCAACCAAATGTTTTGCTTCCGTGCTCATTTTTGGTTTTAGTAAAGTATCACTTAGTAGAGGCACCTTCACAAAATCTGTTTTGATAATCCAATAATTATTATTAAGAAGTCTAACTGTTCATTGGAAAAGAATATATCTAAGTTGAATCATAAAATTTGACTTTCAACACATTTTACGCTAATAAGAAGCTCTACATAATACGCTAAGTATGACTGTTTAATTCTTAGTTGTGAATATTTATGCCGATTACAAAATACTTCAAAGTCTATCCAGCACACGTTTTGCCGCTTTTTTTTGTACAGTTTGACTTCTTTGTGGCACCGTACATTTTAAACAGCGAGAAGCAAAAAAGACACGTAACATCAGAAAAAGCTTTATGCCCCACTGCAATACACTATAACAGCTTTACACGTGTCTGTGACAGTTGGCGAATGGAGAAGTTTTAATTGCTTGTCGGTCATAGTGTATCAACTTTGAAAATATATGCAAACTTATTTAACTAACAATATAATAAATTAGAATTTAATTATTATGCGCATACATCACCCTTGATGTTCATCATTAGTTCTGCTCTACGGGACACAACCTTTGAGGGCTTAGTACCAGTATTATGTCCATCGCCAAATGAAGATTGGCAAACTTCACACACCACAAATACGTTCATGTAGATACAATTTATGCTGTTTAAATTGTAATTTACATGGTCTCTGTTTGCGCGTTTCTAAATGCTATGGATCGCGACCATCACGTTTTGTTCCACGTGGTGGTTGCAAGAGATCCTATCTAGTCGTAATCGGTGTGGCCATTGTAAACACTTTCCACGTACACAATTTTCAAATGTGTTCGTGGGATTATTAATGTTTATCTGATTAAATTTAATAGTTCGGATATTGGACATCTGGCTATCCGCAGATACGAGTGTTATTTGTATAACCCGCTACTGTTTATTTATAAATAGAGCATGTAGTTTAGAGCATACACAGTTGGATGTTTTGCTTTGTTAAGTCTATAGAAATTTTGCTGTTCGTTATTGGAAGCTACACAGAACTTTATTTCATAAACTGACTGTAAGTGTTTAGAAATTTTTAAATAACCATCGCGATTTCTTTTGATTGTAATTTAAAGAACATCGATTAATATATTGACTGTTATGTGAGTTCCTATTTCCCGTAACTGTGTGATATCAAAAGTACACTCAGTTTGAGTAATCCAGCATGGCTACCTGTTAACACTATAACGCCGTCGTCCGATGACATACGTAGATACGATCATGGCTCAGTATCGTTAAAATTGTTACTGGCATGCGAGTAGTTCATTTATTTACATAGTTGAGATTGTAACCCATAAACTATAGTCTTGTATTTCGTATTGCAACAATCACTTGAATAGACGGCGTTCGTAGTGGAAATCAAAATACGAGCCAACTGTTTATCTAACATATGTACGTATGCAGTTAAGATGTGCGAGTCTATTATTATATTGGAGAAGACGTTAGCACACTTAATTGTGGACTATCTGACAATGAGCTTGACTTTTGTAGCTTGTCTCTATCGTATCGTCGGCATTAAATAATCAATCGACTTCACGCGGTCAAGTTGCATTGACCGCGCATCGTGTGTACTTATAATATATGAATTGAGAGATACGTAATATAATCGGCTGCCGTCACTTGGCCGGCATCTACCGAGTGCTTGTGCGATTAACGCGAATGTGGTGAAGAACGCCGAACTAATCCTAGAGGTGCGGTTTGCGGGTTCGATTACATTCATGTAACCGTAGCATATGTGTACCATTCGTGGTCGGCTAGCTCTGGACGCTTAATGCCCGAGTATGCCCTAAATCAGTATTCATAGCAATATATCATCGTCGACATAAATAAACGTTTACACTCAATATGACGAAATGAATTTAGGTATATTCGTTGTGTAACACGACACATTGCGTTAGTTACGCGTATTGCACGTTTTTATGTATATACTTCATAAGAAGTACATAAAAATACATACCTACATAATAAGTTCGTAAGAAGAAGCTTTGTAGTTATGTTAATTAGGAATTATGGTCATATAAGACATTTCACTGTTATTGTTTGTTTGTACTGAGGGTGGCGACGTCATGCTTTATGAAAAAATACGGCACTGCCACGTTGGTGTACTACTGCTTAAATCAACTTGTTAAAAGTTTTTAAACAGTTAAATGAAATATATATGTAAATAAAGAAAAATATTAAAAGTGCAAAAGTTACACCTGTTTGATACTTCCCATGCTAACTACACTGAAGCCCTGAAGATTCAAAGTGGGTAAATAGGAGCGGAGGGACGGGAGTATTTGAATTATGAATACAGATAATGGTTTTAAATCTAGAGATTTTTGTCATTTTATTCTATTCGTCACTTGCAGCTACTACCACTCCCTATCATAGTAGCGTGGAGTTATGTTTGAAACATTGTATATTAATCATTCGCTTCATTCATTACTGCTATTGGCGAATCGCGTAAATAAGCCGCCGCAGTAATTACTTCAACTCGCAAACGCAGTACGTTTTTGAGCGTATTTCTCGTATTTCGAATAGATGGTGTAAAAAGTATCGAAATTTTTATGGCTAAATGGATGGTCATGCTTTACAACATGGTACAGTTCGAATGTATTACATATTATAATAACTCGCATTGAACGATTTAAAGCAAGGACAATGTTGTGCACCCGTGGCGGCCCATATCCGTGACTCTTAACTCTCCGCGGAATAACTCCAGATAGCTCGTTCTTCGTTTTGCACCGAAATTTATTATAGCGCAAACTTCAATATAAATGTTGTAACTACATATACTTATATACTGTTAATAAGCAAGATAAAATTGTTTGCCTTAGTCAGGCATGTGGACTGGGAGGGACAGTGCATTAATGGAATACTTAGATCTTCATTTTTTGCGGCGCGCGCTATAAGTAATCATTTTCCTTTAAGTCTATTATTAACTATTTATCGCTTTATCGCTCAGTTTGTCAAAGGGTCCATACGTTTTTACGTTTTACATATTTACATCCTGTATAAATGTTTTGAATCAAGTAAAACTTCTAATAGGTAGTAGCAAAATGGGGGTGGGTTTTCACTATTATCAACTACGTTTTTCGTTGAGGTTTTTGTTACATGTACAATATAGTTACTTCAGGATTAGACGCGGGCGTCGCTTCACCTGAAGAAACATTGTACTGCATTAAGTAAAAAGCCTGTCGGGTATAAAAGCCAAGAAGGCGTTTTAATCTCCTTAACGTCCCAGTAAAAGACACTTCGTTGAATCTCGATGCTCCATCTACATCTTGCTGTAGCAATTTCCCTTATCTGCTTACAAATAAGAACCAGTGGACAAAGCTTTTATGTATGAGAACACAGTATATAAGGTATAGAAATGTATGTGGTCTAGGAAAATATTTATTAACGATTTGTGTTGTAATGTTAAATGTTTAACTACTCGAGTAGTCTCTGCCTTCTCCCATATACTTCTATATTCTATGTTGTAAATTGTGTATGATTATTTAAATCTTCCAGTCCAGACCCTAAAAGGGAACGTACTAACATTGTAAAGAATCATTCATATTTTTAATGAAACCATATTTCACCATTTATTCCCGAGAATGAGTTCAAAGCGACGCTCCTGATTTATCTCCTCTTTTAATCGGATAGGTTAATTAATTTTCAAGATTTCGGCAACAGCTTTCAGAATTAGGATAGATACTGAAATTAAAATTAATAAATATAAAGAAAATAATGTACAGTATTAAGCTTTTGTTTTTTCCACTATCGGCTTATATGTATGTATAACTATCAAGTCGCCTGTCAAATATGAACTGCTAAAAGACATCGTATGGCTTGTTTCACATAATATTTTGCGTTATGAATACTGATAAAGCCGTTTTATTTTTAACTATGCGGCAATCCACCAGCTTTAAAATGTTTAACTTCAAAATTTACTAACTTTTACACTTTCTATTTATGGAGCAAATTTCCAAAAATGTTTTGCGAGGTCGCATTTTGGAAAAAAGTAAAATTCTCTCGTAGTGAGTTATCACGTTATTAAAGAATCATACTGTCCAAATTTTAGTTGATAAAAGTTCAGTAATCTACGCAGTCAATCGTTCTGATTGACTTGAATGATTTGATGTGTAGCTAGATATTAGATATTTCGATAAATTGTGTGTAGACGGCGCTGGCTCGGTCTGCGCAAGCAGTCGCAAGGCAAGACCGACAAGGCGCCGAGCGGAGCGCAATCCCCCGCGGCCACTGAGAAACCTGCGCCACTCAAGAAGATCCCGTCTGAGAAGAAAATCATTAAGGTAAGACATGCAACACTTAGTGCCCTTCATATATATTCATTAATAGAACTTCCCCATTGTTAGTTCGTTTATATGTTATAGAAATAAATAAGCTTGATACATACATTTTTACTGAATTACAGTAAGAACATTTCGAGCTTATTTTACATATTAGTAAAAAATTATAGCGACTGGATTTTATATTCAGATTTTCGGTTTAAACGTCTCGGATGATTATAATTATCACATTCCCCTTTAGCCCGGGCCGTAATTAAATTTTTCGGAGAAACGTAATGAGTGATGTAAAGCGTGGAACAGTCTTCTCCTTAATCATCTACCGTAAAATTTTAAACGCTGAAATAATAAATTATGTAAGGTAAACCCAATCTAATATATTCGGATATCTATATTAGAGCTCTAATACATTGGTTTATTCTACACATTCTTCAATTTGACATGTCTTTTTTATTTATGAACCGACTCAAATGAAACAGACGCTAAATTTTAAGTGAAGCACCACAATATGTCAGTGGACACCGCACCCTTAACAGACAAGCCGTTTCTGAGATTAAAGTACACAAAGGCATAGTCAAATAAACAAAAATTCTAAAAATCAGACCACCAATATGAGTTTTTCAAAGACACCATATACCCACGCAGCTCAGCTACACTTTTCTTATCTATAGGTATGTATGTAATAGATTTTGAAATTGACAATACAATTAACCACTATTGCATACATATATGTATGCATATTATGTTTACTTTAAATATAATTGTGAATTATAAATAACTTAAATGCTGCAGTGAAAAATTTAGTTAAAAAATATGTTGTGAAAAAACCTCTGAACTTTTTATCCTACTCTTCATACGCCCAATTTGTATCTGAACATAAAAAAAAGATATTTCATAGACGAGCATATTCAATGTAACCTGAGCGTGTGATCTGAAAAATACTGCAAAATTTAATTCAAACTATAAAATGATACTCGCTATACACGCGGGAATATGATATTCAACATGGTGTACCACGAATACACCATTCATTCGATCCATATACTGATGGAGCGTTCGTAAGCGCGCTTTACATGATTTCTACACTTCAATATCATCATCGCCATGTCGCCACCCTCGTTAAAGTCATAGTTAAATATGCAGATTTATTCACTTGGCACAACATTATTAGCAATGTAACCTTAAATTAGGAAGATATAGGAAGTATCTGATTCAGCTGCCATATGCTGTTTTTGTTAGTTGCCTTACGCCACGGACAACGGTCGCGTGGAGGAGGGCGAGTACAGCCAGGGCGGCGCGCCCGATGAGGCGGAGGACGAGGTGCCCGACGTGGAGCTGCCGCCGCCCATGAAACCCATCGCGGTAAGTACTCCTCTACACAACCATCCTATTATCACACTAGCATTTAATAATCGAATACTATAAACTGACAAGCACGGCAAACGAAGATTATTCGACTATCAAATCCGGGATCGTCGCCGCCAAATACAGTTTTGTAAAAATTGGCTTCTCGCGATGTCATTCGTCGGCCGATAGATTATTTTACGTCGATCGAATTAGCGGGTTCAGTTCTATTATTTTATTATCCAAAATCATATATATCCTTTTGCTTAGCGTAGATATACAAATCGTCTTATGGATAATAGAAAACTAGAAATATTGTGACACAAACTCCTTTTCCACACTCACAGCACTAGTGCAACATTTTTAAGTCTTTAATGTCACGTACACTTTTAAATATCTGTTAACTTAATTGCTCCATATCCGGCAAACGGTAGTAATTTTGTAACGTTAGCAGCCTCCCCTGAATACCAATCCACGGGTCAGGGGTTCTACCCCCAGTCTGATACTATTGCATTTATTTTATCATGTAACTACTAGTGGCCTTAATTTCTACTCTGGTTTTCTGCCCTATCCATGGCAATGACTCACCACCTATTCCGTAGTGGAGCGTAAACGTAATTGGTGAAGCGTGGGAGTGAACTAAACTCATCTGCCTATCTCTTCGTGTATTACAGACGTGATGTTACGTTGTTAAGGTAGTAATTTAAATCCGAAAAGATTACGGCTTTTTGACTTCTATTTTACAATAAACCAATATTGTATCTTTCTAAGGATAATCTATTAACCCTAGTCGATTACGGAACATCAAACGCTTTACGAATGTATTACATTAGACAAAAGAAACTTACTGAAGTATTTTTATTCAGGCACGCTTTTTCAGAGACGGGGCCTCAAATAACAAATTACCGTTCAGCGATTTATTACAATTCCATGGAATACAATATTGCCCACAAATTGACATTTGTCGATTCATTTTCTTTATCACAACTCTAGAAAGGCCGCAATACTTTGCCCCGGAATAAATGAATCACTGTGTTTGTGACAGATGATTATTTCATGCTTTTTTATTAACTTTACTTGTATGAATGTATGTATGTAACCGACTCCTTTGCACTCAATTTTGACCCACTTTGAACGGACAGATTTAATTTAAACTTTGTACACTTATCAAGAACCGGTGCCAATACAATTTTATAAATTCTCAATGTCCTGATCAGGATCGCCTGGACTAAACGATTCTCTCACGTGTCCGCCGTGTGAGTTAGAGGGATAAAGCAACCGCACACGCGTATCGACTAACGACTCTCCGGCTTGAGCACTCGACTTAATTGTGTCGGTACATTAGGTCGCTGACAGCTTGTCCGGCATCCGAGCGCATTTTTTACATTTTATTTCGATGTGCTTTAAAGCGTGTTTTTTAGATTTTTTAAACTATATTTATTTATTCGATCAGCTTTTAAACATAATATATACATATGTCTGGTTCATCGGATTTTCGAGCGAGAAAATGAATCAGTATTCGCTTTTAATTTGTGTTCTAAATATTATCTCCCTTTTCGTTGACGATTATTTAAATCGAATTGAAAACGCAGGCTTTGCCAAAATGAAAACGTATTAAGCGTTTAATTTCATTGCTTTGTATTCGATCAGAGTGTTGACTGCATTGTGTCTATTTAAAATGTGCGTATCTGATGTGTTATATGGAAAATGTAGTTTTAGAGGATTAGTGATTGATATTTACAAATCGTAGTAAACCAGCTGTATTGGGGATGAAATAGTGTAATTATAAAAACGGTTGAAATATGCGTAGGGTTGCTGACGTGGAAGTCGTTATCCACAGTTTAGTGGCAGCGACAGTTCCGCCGCGACGTCAGCGCGCCGCCGTCGGTCCGCGTCCGCTTCCATTCAGCTTCCAGATTACTCGGCTCATAAATTATTATGAATCATCCTATAAATACGTACACTTTGTTGCTGCTTCCCTAATACAAACGTGCGCCACTTGACATAATGTTACGCTAGATATGCACGACATAACGTTAGCCGCCCTCGGTGTGTGAACTTTATGATAAACAATTAATCGTATTTTTTTATTTTATCATAAAAGTAATCTCTTTTCTTACTCGAATCAAAAAATAATCATGAACATTATGTTAGGAAGTTTCGTGTAGTAATTCATAAAAGAAAAACCAAAAACGATGTATGAAGATGAGCATAAATGAACAGAACAAAACTGTATATGGGCATTATCATTTATTGCTCACCTTTATTAACATGTTTTTTAGAGTTGGAAATTCATGGATGTTTGTAATTATGGTAAAAGATTTATGAATGGAGGATAAAATATTAATCTTATTTAGCCGATAATGCAGTTATCATTTGATAATAAGCGTGTAGGTATCTACGTACCTGTTGGTATATATACTAAATATAATATTTTTACGTATTAACACACAATTATAATATTTAAATTATCAAGGAAATGTAAATATATTGGTCAAATAGATCGACTATATGGAACAAAGATGTCCAACCAACCTTAAATGGATTACTTTTACTTTCTTTAGTATAGTAGTCTCACATCTTAATTTAATAAATGCGACATTGTCTCATTAATTACGTAATGTAGCACGATGTACGAATAGCATTACGTCTGTAATCCGCATAGGGGTAGGGAGAAGAATGTAGTACACTCCCACGTTTCATCAGTTACGTTTACGTCCCATGGAATAAGTGATGAGCCCATTGCCATACACCGGGCACAGATCCAGACTGACAGATTTACCCC
>DWME01004601.1:0-16079 GCA_018244795.1 Parelbella ahira ahira
CCACTACTTGGTTCCTTGATAATATAAGTTTATTTAAAACATCTAAGAAGTCATGTCCTTTGAATGTGTTGTGTAATGAGCGCCTTGATAAAATTATTCATCCAAGTCAGTGATACCTACGTACTTTATTGTAAATCACTAGTTTTTTTACATTTCAATTAATTTTTAAGTCAAATGCATGTGTTTTCGGAACAAAATGGAGCTGATATTGGACAAAAACAAATAGCGCATCAAGTAATCGTAAAATCTCTGCAAAACCATTTGAGAACGGACATGAAGCTAGCTAAAGATGATCCCACCATCGAAACTCTGACCTTTGATATGGAAAAAACGTTACCTTTACTCCGTATACCCACAAATATCGTCTATTATAAAAGACAACTCTGGGTATACAATATAAGTATACATACTGGGAGTAAAGACGAAGCTCACTGTAACGTGTGGGTAGAAGGAGAAGCTGGCAGGGGTGCTCAAGGGGTAGGATGTTGCCTCATCAAACATATCACGGAAAGGCTTGATGGCAACGTAAAATGTCTGATTCTAAGGAGCGATACGTGTGGCGGACAAAACCACAATATCAAATTGATATTAATGCTGAAAGTCATGTTGAATGAACATTCAACTTTAGACCAGATAAATATAAAATTCCTTGAATCAGGGCATAGCTTCCTCCCGAATTATACAGATTTTGGAAAGATAGAATGTGCGTCAACAGAGGCTCTATACACCGGATTATTATATTCAGGTTATGAAAACTTGTAAAAAAACGAAATCAAGGTATGTACGAGTACATAGAATGAAAAATTAAGATTTCTTGTCATCGTTGAAGTTAGAAAAAAGAAAACGATAGATGGCGAGTAGGTTTCATGGCTTCATACTAATGAAATTATGATTGAAAAGGATGAAATGTTCAAAATTTACATGAAAACTAATTATTTGAATAAAGATTTTAGGGTAGTAGATGTAAAAAAAAATTTTCGCGGAAGACAATATTTTATAACTAAGGCGATAATGGAGCCACTTTGACCAATAGGAAAACCCGTCCCTGGCGCTAAGTTAAGGAATTTAAAAAGTATGCTGCACCTGATCCCACAAACTCACACGATTTTTATGTAAAACTTGTCGGACAAGATGACATAGAAGACGATCTTGAAGGCTTTTCAGGTCAACCGGATTTTGATGTAGAATTGGATTTACATTAAATATTTTTTTAGTTTTAACATTATTATTCTAAGAATTTAAGAATTATTTTTTTATGTTTTTATTAGAAAAGAAACATGGGATTTTCTGCTCTTTTCTTATAATTTTTTGGCATAATGATAAATTAAGAAAGAACCAACCAACACACAGATAGTTTTGCAAAAAGGAACCAACGAGTTTTCCTCTTATTATTATTAAAAATTTTAATGATTTTCAACAATATTATATTTGTACACATAGAACAATGTATTTTGTGCAATACTGTAAATAGATTTTATTAAAAATAGCCTCAAATTTTACAGTAGACAAAATTTTGACAAAAATGGCTTTTTCTCAAAACTATCATTCTGTGGGTTGATTCTGTTTTGCATAAGTAGGTCCAATTGCAATTGTATTGCAATATATGCATTGTCATCCAAATTTAACGTGTCTGCAAAAATTCAGTTTAATCCGTTCGGGTTAAGTAGTGTAAAGTTCGGTTCCAACATTTGACCCGCATGTACTGACCAACGAGCTAATGAGGCAAGTTAAATAAAAGTTGTAGATATTTAATCTTTAACACCATTTGCATACAGGTTTATACCATTTGGCTATCAAAAGCCACCAGAATTTTTAAATTAACCTCCGGCTTAGCAGTCAAAGTCACAAATTCCTAAACCAAGAAGGCAGTCACATTATAGTAATCATGGCGACAAATGCAAAAAAGATAAAGAGAAATAAAGAAGATATATAAAGTAAAGATAAAAAAGAAAATAAAGATAGAGATCTAAAAGATGAAGAAGTACAATGATAGAGGCTTTCATTTACTAAATAATACAATAACAAACACAACTTGGACGCAATCTTTTACGCGTGGAAACTTGACTGCGATCGTAAATTTTATATCAGTTTGATGACACGGCCACCACTCGGAACGTACTGCGAATACAGATACTGGTTTTATACCGTTTCCTGTTAGGTAGACTTTTTAGTAGAGCTGATTTCAGCGGTAATTAGAATCAAAAAGCTGAGAGGACTTTAGGAGTGGTTATTGCTTAAAATAATTGTAGTGATTCATTCGTTACCTTGTTCATCCTAAATGAAAGGATTGTATTATAATTGGAAAGCTGTCATACAGAAGGCGTTAATATTATTTATTTACTTAAATAATAAAAAAATAAGTTATTGTAATGGAACAATGAATTAAAATAATGGGACAACCTCTTTGAGTTTATCGCTGGGTCTTTTATGTTGAGACCACGTTCTGTTTCGATTGTACTCGTATGTAAGTGCCCTTAAATACCTAAATGGAATGAGATTCGATTTACAAAAGGGATATTGTTACTCATTCCTTATTACTTAGAAAGAAAGTTAATGTACGGTTTACACTATTCCTTGTCTGATAGCTTTTAAGCTATTTAAAAACTATTTATTTTTCTCATAGCTACTTATAATGCTAACACATTAAAATAATTGACAATAGGTTCACTATTCTATGGAACGTGTAACATAATTAGCGAAACGTGGAAGTACTATACTCCTCTACCTACCCCTTCGGTAATATACAAGCATGTTGTTGTGTTATTCTAAAAGATTATTTCAAATGGACCGAATCTGTGTATTTATTATTTTTTTCTTTTGTTTATTCAACTTACAGCCTAGAACAAAGTTATTTGTCATCTCAGATAACATTAAACATTTCATAAGATCTTAACTCAAAACTGAAGTAAACGAACACTCATAATTTTCGACTGTGCACCTCAAATCAATGATGTTTTTATGAAAGATGTTCGAATTACATTTAACTATATTCATTTCTTTTTCATTTTTTGAAATTGTGCTCGGTGCATGGCGATAGACTCACCACTTATTACATGGGACTTAAACGTAACTGGGGAAACGTGGGAGTGTACTACACTCCTCTGCCTACCCTGTTTATTGTTGTATTTAATTTGATTGCAAAATTGTTATATACAGCTAACTTTATTGTTTGTTATTTTTATTTTTATTGCGATGTATTCATTATATCACATTTTTATAGACTGCATAGAGATAAGGGAACATAAGAGATTTGACCTTGATAGCGAGTACATGTACGATAGTATGTGTGACATAACGACCTTTAGTTCTGTTTGACACTGGATAAAGGTGAAAATCATATAAATAGGTACTCAAAACATCTGATTAGCTCTATACTACGCTAATATATCGATTTCTTTTTCATCTCGAAGTTTCGATTGTACGCTCCAATGTTTGTGAGACTAGCTCCGAAAACGAAGTTTATGACGCTTGCATAATATTTTACCAACTCATTTACAACTGAACCAATATTGTGTTACAATAGGCACTTTGTTCGGTGGTTGCAAAGAAAACAAAATGTTCAATTGGTAAGTAAATATGTATTGCGTAGAGTGGCGAGCTGTCGAAATTTGCAAGTTTTCCAATTTACTGTGTATTTTGACACGTAACATTATATCATTAGTGTTTGTATCTGTTATTTTATTGGGTGTTTTCAAAATTGGCTATTCATTTGTTTGCTTGTGTGTAAACTGTTTGAATATGGAACAATGTTTTAAATAATTATTTGAATGAGGAGATTATGCCGTTCAATATTTGAATATAGAATACTTTTCGAAATTGGATCTATGTGTAATAGTAGGTACGTAGTCACTTTTGATGCCTTATGATTTAAATAGTTTAAAAACCGAAATAGTAAACATTGTATTAAATTGAAAAATGCTATTGATATCGTTATTACAATTTTTTATGTCTAAAAAAAGTAAACAAAAGTATTCAGTATCTAGAAAATTTTATTATTTTAATTCTGTTTTTAAATTTCATCAGAGCAAGACTCGGTTCAGCTGTAGTACAAAACATTTGAAAGTCAAAACGATTCTTGGATTTTACCTGCATTTCTTTAATTTCATCTTTATAAGAGATCTTTCGCTTAGACGATGCGAAACTGAAGTACGTGGTCTGACTGACAACGAGAAGCGAGTTGAGGGTGGAATATTAAAAACAATGAAAGAAAGGAGACGAATGAAAACTTTTGATGAGCAATTAAATATTTTGGTATTAATGTAATTTATTGTAGTTTGCTGAACGATTCAACTAACAGTAGCAAATTAACTGGTAGAAATATAAAGTTACAAGCGACATGATATATTATGTTGAAAACCGCTCATTTCATCTAATGAACATGGCAACAATGCTACATGAATTATAACTCAAACAACGACCGTTGCTCACAGTATACATAACAGAACATACATATATAACTCAAAACACATGGAACGATGGATTTATATATTTAACTAGTCCGCTCGTACAAGGTCTTTGTAGCGTGTACTAAAAAACCGAGTACAAAATGTTAGCAACGGAAAAGTAAAAAACTCAAGACTTGACGGAAAGAACTTGTATTGAGTTACAGTCATGGCTTTCTTGAGTTTATTTTAAACAAATTTCTCTCAAAGAGTACTCTTGTGTCATCAGATCGAGTGTATCTAAATGTCAAAATATGAGGTCTTTTAGATACAGTGCATGTTGTATTCCAATAAGCTCACCACCTATTCCATAGTGGGACGTAAACGTAATTGATGAAACGTGGGAGTGTACTATACTTCTCTAGATACTGTTTATACTGTTTATACTGGTTTGTACTGGAAATGTAAAGGCGCGATGTCAGTGTTAACAAGGACTATGAGCGCATCTACCAAACGCTAAAAACTAAACATTACATCTGTTTTGTTCCCAAAAGAATATTTACTCTACATTGCACTGAATTTAAACAGTTAAAAAGAATGGTACCAACGAAATAAATATACTCTTATGCCAATTTTTTGTCCCAGACTCATTATTTAGTGTCACAGCGGTACAGCACTACGATATTCGGGACGGCTATTTGTCAACTGTTTTCTTCTTTATAAATAAATATACCGTACTTAAAGTAATCGTTTTGGGACCTAGAAACAAATTGGATTTCAAGAATAACACCTTTTGTCCGGCACTGGCTGGCTAAGAAAAAAAAATAAGTTACTTATATCTAGGAGTTCTTTTGCTCATCAAGTTGTGCGTCTGACCACAGAATTAGGGTAAATGGAGCCAAATAAATAGAAGTAAATCCCCTTCTAAGTAAACGGCGATAAACTACAAAGTCTTGTAGTATAAGTTTTCGATTTCTTTGTTCAGTTTATGTGCGAGCATCAGGATATTATTGAGAAAATCTTGTCCTATTATTATAGTACAAAAGGTGTAGATATTTGACACTCAGTGCCCTCTGCCTAAGTTAAAGTCATCTGGCGTGATATTATAAAAATATTAAATAGTATCAGGTAGATTAAACGAATCACCATATGCTCGTTTATGGATAAACTCGACAAGATTCGGATATTAGATATGTACGTATTCATCCGTTTTCATATCTTTATACTTATCGCGCGTAATATTCAGATCCGATTTTAGGTCACCTGGAAATTTCTCTTCTTGCTCAATACGGGACAATGAGCAGGTGTACAAAATTCATACAAGTGTTACGTTAGTAATATCGTTTATTCGTTTAACTTTCCAGAACAGATGACACAAACTGTCGAAGTTCAGGTTTTCCCATCATGTGCACTGCGCTGGAAGACAACTTAGATAGTTGTTATATAAATTGGCCTCGTGAAAACAGTTTGTAGTTAGGTGTCCTTGGATTAATCTAATAAATAAAAGGATATTTAGAATAAATAATAAAAGGATAATGAAAACAGTTGTTAACAACAAGTATTTTAAACAGTGATAGCATAACGGCTTAGAATTTGTCCTTTTATTCCGCGGGTCCTAGATTTAAATCTTAATGGACACCTCTTTAGGTAAATATGTATGTGGAATTATTTTATTTTGGTTTTCAAGATAACACTACATCACATATATAGTTATGAAGATCTGAATATACATATATAAATCTTCTAACAATTAAATGTAATGGCTTTTTAAATAAACGAATTGATTTCATTCTTATCTCGGTACGAAAGAAAATCAAAGAATATGGATGGTTAATTTTAGGATTCTCCATTTTATTATGGAAATAAAATATAGGGTTTGTCACTTCGCGTTAAACACTTCTTTATGTTTTTCCAACTATTTATCATCTTCTCTGGACAGGTTTTTCTAAGGTTTGATTCTCCATTCGAAAGAATCCGTATCGAAATTCTTTAAAAATATTGAGAGAACGTTCATGGCAGCCCTTATTCCTTGCAAGTAATGACGCATCTGTCGTTGTTGGGATCAGAATAAATTGGCATCATATTTACATCTCTTCTGACACGTAGTTGGAGTGATATTGAAAACTTTATAAGAATGGAGACAAAATGTAGATATTGGCTTCAGATATTATACACTGTAAGATGTTTTCTGTTTTGGTTATTGTTATGTAGATAACTTTTATAATATTACTTATAAGGAAATGTTAGTAACTATTAGTTATGTGTTCACATGATTGCGAATAAATTGTAATGATGATATTAATTTGTCATCAATTACAAATGTACGTTCATGAATGTATGTAAATATTATGATTTGATGATAATGACGACGATAAAACGAGTTGATGATAACGATGATGATGGTCATTTTCTTGGGATATATTCTAATACAGACTTCTGATATTAAGCCAGGCAGAGCCTGTAGGTACTGTGGTCATGAATCAGCCGATATAATACATATATTATGTGTGAATATTTACTTACATACAATTTTCTACAAAAAAGTGTTCGGCTTTTACCTCGTCTACTTAAGAACTTACTTAAGAGTTATGGAGAGAGTACTTTCAAACTGGAATCCAGCGAAACTATTCCAATTTGAAATTGTTTAATATCCACAGTGGGCAGATGAGGGACTATCGAACAGAAATCCCTGATACGACGGCACGGCACGTACTAACTGCCACGGTTGCCCGCAATGCATTATACAGGGTGACTCTGAATACAACATTTCGTTGCGGTTTTGGCATAGCGCTGCTTTTTGCTCCGAATATTAAATACATTTTGAATTTAGCAAAACTATTTGATCTAAAAATTGTTGCATTTTCATACTATTACATTGTATTTAATTTTTATTATAGAAGTTACTAATTTAACACTCTGTATGAGACATTATCAAAAATATGTTGAGGATTATAAAATAAAAGAAGTATTCATCAGAAATACCTAAAAATATGTGTTCAATTCGAGCATAAAGCATATATTGGCAATTGATTTGATTTGGTAACCTGAGATCAAATTTGGTAGACTAAGTACTGTAAAAATCACTAATAAAAAGTCACTAATTTCTATATATTCATTAAAAACATTAGAAATATATTGTATTCCGTAGACGACATCCAGTAGCAGACAGCACAAAGTTCTAATTAAACGGAAGACCATCCAATTCTCACATGTTATCGTCTCTACACTGAGTTTCAGTTCCACGTCTCTACAGAGAACTGTAGAGTAAGAAGCTTACGAGTGTACGCCGTTCCAACAGTAGTATCTACGTTTGTTAATGTTATTAGTTAAAAGATGATTATTGCATTTCTTTTGGTGCAAGAATATTTAGGAAACAAAATCAACTAAATGTGTAGTTATAGTTCTGATACTATTGTTAATGTATTTCATGTGTTGCAGTAGGTAGTTGTAGGATAGATAATGCCAACTAAATAGGTTGTTGTTACACCTCTCAACCTATTATCATTGTTTCGTTTCCTTTTGTATTGTAATATAGTAATATTATCTAACATCACGCCTGAATTTGCACTGAAAGAGTATTAAACTTGCGCGATTGAACAGTCATGTTTTACGAGCCACCATGGAATATGGGACGAGACTATTTCCGTCTACTGGGCAACCACTGGACCAACGAGGCAGTCAAGTTGTATATTATATGTAAGAAATATAAAGCTTACTAAATAAACAAGTGTTTTTCTCAGTCTAATAACTCAGACTTTTATTAGAAAATCAAATTTTATACTATCAAAATTGGGTAAGTTAAATGACGTACATATGTTCGCAACTGTATTCTTAATTACATTTCTAAGTGCAATATCGGTGGCGTGTTGGACAGGGGTAACTTTGGACGTACAGTGTAACACGCTTCGGTACAACTCATGCTGATTTCAGTTAGTGCTGCAACTGACATGTAACAAGTTTATAATAGAACTGGCCGTCGTTAGCGCGCTTTCATCGCTCATTTAGTCGCTTAAACAAAATTTAAAATTGAATTTTATTTATATAGAATCCCAATTTTTCGCTCCAAGGACTTTGTTCGCAAGGAAACGGTGTTTTTGTTTAAAAAAGTGGCACAAACATGTTAGAAAAGATTTCTTTTCATCTTTATTAAATAAAAAATTATCTACAAACTAAGTTCGATCTATTCTCCGTACAACTTTCTTGTGAAATTTAATATTTTGCCACTGGCTCTTTTGTTTATTGTTCCATGAATTCAGTGACAAACTCCAGGATGCCATAAACGAAATATTATTAGCTGCGGGCTTATGCAAATACGTCTAGTTGTCCCGAGGGACGGCTGTCCGACTTGGAAACTCTTGAATTAGTTATCAAAACACTATATCCCTAGTTGCCCTGTCACAAATTGCATGTCGTAATTGCTTTGGTGCTTCAACCACATGTGAGATTTGGGCAAGCTGCACCCATTTTATTATCTATGTAGAAAATAGAAAACTTGATTTATTCTTTGTTATGTCAAAGTTTTATGATTAGTACCTACTTAAATAATACTGTGCAAACAAAGATTCGCAGAGCTGAAGATAGAGCTCAGTGGCTTGCGTGGCAAGAGGCCTATTAACAGCAGTGGACGGGAGTAGACTAATGATGATACAAAACAAGAGTTGCAGAACAGTTTTTTTTGCTTCATATTTTGCGTCAATTATGTACAGATTATGTTTAAATAGTATTAGTATAATACATAGTTCTTCAACATGCAGTTTAAAAACAGCTCTCTTGCGAATCAGCCCTATCTAAACCAGTCCTGACATTTCTACTGTTCTCACTCTATTTCTATTCTATCTACTGCAAATTAGGTTCACATCAAAAGACGCTTAAGAATCCGCCTGAACATGCTAACTAATATCGTTCGTTTAGCAGTAAAAGTAGGACATAAATCACGCTAGTCGAGAATCCCACCTGGATTTAGAATTCGAGTAAAATCTTAGCTGAGCTTCAGGGACTATTTTTACGGTTCACGCGTGAATAAAAGTAAAGTATCGTAGGATATCTTGTCAATGAATGCCTCGTAAATATTTTCTTTCGTTGGCATTATTTTTATAGTAAGTATCTACCCCATTCTCTCTTTATCGCCCAAACTTGACTATACTTTTAAATATAAACCAAGAATCGGGTATGAACACACTGAAAGAGTAAGGACTATATGGACGTAGACGAGAATCTGACGGAAAGAAGTGTTAAATTAAGTAATAGTAGCCTAGACATATAGGTATATGTACATCAGTGCGATTTATCAAACTTTGAATCGTTTAAAGTTATTCACTTAATAACAGTAGTACAAATTTGCATGTACCTCCTTAAAAGTTTCCAACAAGATTTTCCCAGATAATCCTCTCGAAGCAGGAATCACTTGAGTTAGCGTCATACATAAAGTTTTTTAAGTTCCATTGTCGGTCTGCCTACGCTTCCACGCTGTTCTGGGGATTGCCGAATATACATGCTGAGGTTTTTTAAACGTTTTTATTATAGCAAATAAAGGGGTCCAATGAAGTTTCCCGTGTTTTATCCACTAAAAACAGCCAAAACAATCAACTGTTTGAGAGCCAATGGCAATTAGTATAAAAAATATTACAATATATTTTTACATACAATGGTACGTACAGGACTTCTGTGAAGTAAATGTACATGTGTGAACTGTGCATTTCTCTGAAGTAAGACAAAAGGTTTATGTTGACTAAGACACTAAATGATAACGGAGATAAATAAGTATTGAGAGAAACAGAACTGGCATAATATAGTAGACAATTTTATTCAGAAATCTTTTCCACGCCAGATGAGGCCAGACCACAAAATAAATTTGCAAGCACTCACAATCCAATACGTTCGGCAAACGTTTGAAATGGAATTTAATCCGCAGTGAATATTCAATAAGAATTAGAATTGAGGCATAAATAAAATATTGAACGTTTCAATTAGACTCGAGCGAAAGAAGCGAACACTGATAATAATTATTTCAGGAAGGGTGAATACATTTTGCGCGTATACAATTTTGAAACGAAATCGAGATTAAAAAACGAATTGGAGATTACTTCCGGACGAGTTATTAAGTCAATTCGATGTACATTAATAGAACCTTGTTCTACTGAATCGACTGAATCGACTCGTTCGACTGAATCGTTCAAAAAATTTGAATAAAATATTCACGATCCACTTAACAATGTTTCGATAAAATTGAAGCACTGTCAACTCGAACCGGTTGAAGATTGTAAGCTATTTTAAGCTGATGTACGTGCTTGAACAGGGTTAGTTCTAGTCTTTGCAGGAAATATTAGGGCAAGGCAGACCGCACTGCATGCGATATTAAAATAATAGACAAACTTTGAGGTTTTCATCATTTAAATTTAATTTCCAATTTTAACGTTCTAATTCTAATGACATCCATATTTATCAGTGTACAGTAACTTGAGGTGGTAATCTTTAGGTTAGTAGTATTTAAAGGCGAGTTTTAAATATAATAATTCGATGTCTTTGCGGCTCTGTTTGCGAGGTTCTGAACAATGCTTAAAAACCTTATCCACAAGTAATGTACTCGGTAGACCTCTGTGGGACAACTTGTTAATCTAAAAAATATCGATTAAAATTTTTTAGTTATTTATTAATTTTCACGGGAAGCAGTTAAGAAAATGATATCCCTCCGCAATCTATTATTAAACGATGACACGACATACGTTGTTCCTAGATTTTGGCGCAGTGTATAAGCTATATACATGCCTATATAACAAATATATACATGCTGAGTTATATTTTTTACCTCTATTTTTATTACAAATACTCGATTGATATGTTCAAAAATGTCAAAAACAATATAACTATCAACATGCTTGTGTTAGTTATTAGTTCACCCATCATTAGATGTACAATAATTTCGGTATACAAAATTGTGAGAAAAATAATGTACTATGTGAAATTGCGCTCAACTTGTATTTGATGCAGTACGTTTTACGGCCGCGGAACGCCTAGCTGCCGGTGTTATGGAAAGGACGATTCACATCTAATAGCACGATTTGATATAAAACCATTGTCTATCATATTACTTACCCAGTGGCGCCTGTTTGGAGTTTTTCTTAAAAAAGCGCGTATTTTTAGCGTATACCGTATTTCGTTTTAGTAAAGCATAATTACGAGGGATCTATTTCAAACTAAATAGCATCTACTTATGACGAGAATTTATGGTTTTGATTCAGAAAGCAGATTTCCTGCTTAGATTTCAGCCGCACAGCTTTAAGAACTCAAATTGTACTTAGTATGAAATATATTATGATTGTGTAAATAACTTTATGATAAAGTCATTTGTTTTATTGAGAAATATTTTATCCTTGTTGGGGTGAATATTGAAATTTGAATATTGAAAAACGGTAAGAATGATTTCTTATTTTCTTATAAACCTCCTGTAAATGTTAATTCCGTTTTGTTTCGTGTTTAGTATAGGACGAAACGCTGTGTGGAGTGTAATGTATCTCTATGCCAACGTTGTGAAATGACCCCGAGTATGCTAGGCACGCTAACTTATAACGAAGCATCCCCTCGTACTGCTAGCAGACATTTATGATAGTTTGCACATTTAAGTATTGTTTTACTGTTCACGTGTAATGCACAATGTCTGCGATGTTATGATGAGAATACTTTACAAGTGCAGATACTTTGCATGCATACTGTAATTGCAAAGGTATTCATCTAACACATATTTTATTTTTAAGACATAAACATCAGAATATACATTAGTTAACTGTCCATACATAAATATCACAATAACAATATAATAATAATGTATACAGGATTTTCTTTCAAGTATTTAAAAGAAATTCACTGATAAATTACTACTTGGATTAACATAATAAGTACATAGTTCTTTATATTTATTTATTCCCATTCAAGAATATCAAAAGATCTCTCCTTGTAGCCACAGGTTTAATTCCGTCTGATTAATACTCCTTTGATCCTAATTAAGTTCCTCTAATTGACATTATCTTCATTAAGGCATTCAAATAGTCCTTTTATCTCATTGCGTGGATATCGAGGGCTTCACAATAGCTCTAATTACAAAAGAATTGATTGGTAATTTGTATGCGTCGAGGGTGCTTCTGTGAAATCGCAATTTTATTTTTGCATTGGATTACAGTACTCGATTTTCAATTCTTTTACAAATAACAAATCTTGGTATATTTTCTTTTTTGGATTGTTATGCAGCTTCAGCATGATAAGTAGTTTTGTGTACGGTACCAAAGGACGGTTTTCAGAATTTCAGGGCATTTGTCTGGAAACTCTCCAGTAATTGATTCTTCGTAGCTCACGCCGTCTCAAGCATTAATATCGAGTTGCACGCGTTCTTAGCAGTTTTCTTTATGGACGATTTCAACTAATACTTCTGATGTATTGTTCTATCAACTCTATAGGTTCTTTTACCAAAACTTAAGCTGCTGGGTAGCCTATTTCCAGTTATCGCTTCTTATAAGTTGCAAACGTTAATAAATAATCAGCACTATCAAACTTCGACCTAACACACTTTGTAACGCAAATATATTAATTTCTGAGTCACGGCAGGTTAAGTAAAGTTATTCAGGATCAAAGGGTAAAGGGTTATAATAGTTACTCACCGAACCGAATCGCAAATATACTTACAGTACAGTGTACAGTATTTCTAATGTCTTATCTAAACGGTCTTGTTTTGTTTACATAGAAGTTATATTGCGAGTAAATTGAGGAATGTAGACCTTATAAAAGTGCATGTATATATATTATCAATATTGTCGACTTCCTATTCTTTGTTCAAGTGTATTTATAGGAATTGGTTTATGTAAATGAATCACAAATAATATCGGAAAATAATCATCTAAGATTTTATAGATATAGATAACTTATTAATTTTATTGTAATATCAAAAATTTTTTTTTGGTAAATTTGGTGAGTACTATATAATATTATTCAGTATTATTCGCCAATATTTAGTAATAATTAGTGCAATTATAATGAAAATTTTATCGGTTATAAATTTACAAATAATATTTCCAGTACAATGAATTATTCAATATTATTATTATTATTACTATTATATTATTAAACAAATGTCAAGCCAAACGCTAAAGACTAATTTCTACAATAGTAGTAGGTACTTTTATAAAAACTTCAACCGACCTCACTCTCCCGCTGAATGAACGAGTTCGATCATTAAAAGTATCAATTAGAATGTAAAAAAGCACAAAATGTTAAAGCAAGCAGTATAGCAATATTCTCTCTCAAAGCCATTAATTAATAACGAGCGAATGATACGGGCTCGTATTTTATTATTGCTGTGTAAACTGCAGCGTAACGTCGAACGTTCAATTTGCCAGATATAGAGTTTTTTACGGTATTTCCGTCGGCGAAAAATGTTTATTTTCCCAACCGTTTCATATCAGAGTTCAATTTTGCAGAATGATTTCTATGAAATTATGAAATCGGGAAATGGGCTGACGTTGATAAAATCAAAGCTCGTGAATTCAAAGTAGCGTCGTTTCGGTCAGTTGTGAATGACTGCGGAAAATTGCTTTGCGTCTAATGTCAGCGCCCGGTTTCTAGCAAACTAGAAATTGAACTCTCAGGTATCGTGAATCTATTGTTTAGCGTTTCTCCTCTGTTTTTTCCACTTCGTTTTGCATTGAGATTTGTTTAAAGGCAATTTATTTGCAAGATTTGTTTAAAGACACCAACTATTAGCTGTTCTATCATTGACACTTCTATTTCAGTCAGACAGAGTTGTGACTGGTGATGTTAAATTGGTTTTACATACATACAGTCTTTTACATGCTTTCAATACATTATTTTGCAATATTTTAAAAACTTGCAAGAGACACGGAGTCTCCTTATATCTTAATACAAATGAAAATCGAATTCCACCTGAGCGAGTAAGTATAACTAAAACATAAAATTTCTATGCAAAGCAGTAGAAATATACTTCATTAACAAAACGTTAGAACCGTGTAGAATGGACAGCGACAATTTTCTTCCCCATAACGGTAGAAGAAATTTAATAACTGCTATAACAAATCACGGCACTTTATTTATAAATAACGTAGATTCAATTTGTACTGGATGCAATTTCGCACAAAATAAAATTCCACATAGTACGCTGTACCTTCCTGCGCCCTGCACCGGACGGAACTTGTCTTCGCTCTAGTTCTCGCAGCGATACATTACGTCTGATCTCGTAGCTCGACACTGTGACCTGTATTCTTTGGAGCAGTAACCATACTGTGCTTCATCATCATCACCAGCGCATTTTCCGTTCCTCTGTTTGACGTGGGAATCGTCCCAAAGTGTGAGGTCTAATTTCATAAATTTGGTAGATTTCACACCCCTTATACAATTCTGAGACGCACAGATATAATTATTTCTTTCTTTTTTTAGTTATCTGTAATGTTATAAGCATATACCTATAGGTATTGCGAATAAGCGTTCTAGTAACTCGAACTGTAGACCATGGAATTGTCAAATTTAGTACGATTCGGCTATCATCGGGGGAAGCCCATGTTTAGCACTGAAATAGGCTGATGATAATGATGAAGATGGTGTGACGGATATCAGTTCGACTATTGTGTTTAAGATGCAACGAATATATTTTTTTCAATGTTTTGTTTAATTCTCTTATCTGTTTCCAATTTATTGTTAAACAGATAGCCCGTTGTGCTGGTTAGCGCTACATTCCGGGTGCTTAACGGAACCACATTATTGCAATACTTAGGGGAGTGTTTCATGACGAGAGGGATGGTAGAAGCGAGGGAATGTAGGAGTTATGTCAAGGAATACCATTTTGGTATATCAGACCAGTCTTTAAAACATCACCAATGTATTATGGTTTTTACATAATGCAGCGATTTTTAAGTTATAAGGTTACTGACATCAATATCGTCAACGTCATCAATACTTTCAATGGTTTCACTTTAACACGTTTAAGGGCTTACTTTTGAAAAAATTGGAGATCTCTAAGATATGGATGTTCCCTCGCGATATTCTATTGCAGTGTCACGCAAATGATATTTAATCTTAAATGTTGCACAATTGTTCAAAGAAAGAAATCGGCAACGGGGTTTCAACCTAGGAATTACAAAGATGGAGACTCAATTCAGTTGAGTAGCCTAATAGAAAATTTTAAAATGTTTTGGTAATTAAAATTAATTTCTATACAAGTTTGATTAGTTGATTGTTTTAAGATAATGATATAACGAATTAATAATAAGATATTGAATAATAATCTACAATTAGTCAAGCGTGTATTCATAACTAAAGCAAAAGGAATATTCAGTAACATATGAATTTAGTAAAATTAGTTAATCTTTGTCGGTAAAACGAGAGAGTGTAAGCGGAGACCGAGCTGTTTGTGTTTCATCGAGCTAGCTGATTGGTAGCTTAGCACTTAAGTCGAGGATTCAATATTGCGTACAGATTACGGGTTAATCTGTAGTGATTGCTACGATTTGGAAAGTTGTAAACAGAATTACAATAAATACTACTATAAATAATGTATTGACTGCCTCGTTGGTCGAGCGGTTGCAAGCGGGACTGCCAATCGGGAGGTCCTAGGTTCAATTCCTGGGTCATGTGCTATTAAATTATTCTAATTTAGAATTACTAGTAATGACTCGGGATCTGGAATTGTGCCCGGTGTAT
>DWME01004602.1:0-16078 GCA_018244795.1 Parelbella ahira ahira
ACCACGTTTCACCAGTTACGTTTAAGTCCCATGGAATAGGTGGTGAGCCTATTGCCATACACCGGGCATGATTCCAGAATCCGAGTCACAACTAGAAATTCTAAATTAGAAAAATCCAATTGTACCCGACTCGGGCTTCGAACCTAGGACCTCCCGATCGGCTTTCGCGCTTGCAACCACTCGAGCAACGAGACAGTAAACTACGAACTGAAGCTTTATTAATTAATTTTAATTAAAACAAACTTATAAACATTCTAACTCCAACTTGAGTTGTGGGAATCGAAAACCTGTATTTAAGAGTGGATAATTAGAAAGTATGTATGTAGGTATATAGCAAGATAATGATAGCAGTTTTACAATGCATAGACAAGTGTTTTTATTCATTTAGTAAAGAAACTTAGGAGCCACGTGAGTTTATACAGCAGACGGGTCGATACAAACGGCATATATAACTTATATACGGTTTATAGCTTATGTAGGTCTAGATAACATAGGTATCAATAGTGAAATGTAAACAAAGCATAAATTTTTTTTACATTTTCATACCTGATCCCTTATGGGAGATCCCTTAAAAGCAGAGCGCGAAATACGTTTAATCCTACATACGTAAACTGTTTAAAGTACGACCAAATCATTTCAATGTAACATGATAAAATAATAATATACAAATATATACAAATATTCATTTATTCGAACTGAACGTATAATGTTGAGATTTATGCCGAGATCTACATATCGGAAGCGGACGTGAGGTGACCTTCGGTCGGTTGAAAAGTTGCGTTCTCACGTCAGATTGCATTAATTTATCAATAGCATCAATTGAGAATACGGGTGTGAGTTGACGTGCAAGATGTGTACAAAAAACGATAGATTTTCCATATAACTTTCTAGTTACTGAACTATAATACCGTTTAAATATAGGTGGAAGCGAGATTTCGTCTGTTTTAAATTCCTTATATGCGGAAAACGGATGGGTGTGAGCGGACTTATTGTCTTACGAAGGGTATCTCACGTGATCTTATCGGCAACACGCGTCGGCCGCGAGTCACGGGGAGCCAATATTGAATAACAAGACGCTTGATAACGACCACAGCGTATTCGAATCGCCTTATCTAGTTCCGAGTTATAGAATCCATTCGATAGTTGCCGTAGAAACTGCTTTTTTACATCGTGGTTTCTAGAAACTTTTATGGAAAGATGTATGAAATATGTTGTAAAAATATTATCGGTAGATAGAAAAATTTCAACCTAACTAGTCGACAAACATTGCACTATTTATGTATAAAATAACGACTATGTAGCTGTGTCGGTGATGTATTCTTTTTGCACTTCTCTAGAACATTCTAGTCAATTCTCCTATATTATTAGAAGAACGGCACTCACCGGCCGCACTGGCGGCTGAAAGATGCACGATGGGTGTGTCCGGCGGGATGTGCTGGTTGAGGATCGCCTTCGCCTGCGAGTACGTGCAGAAGTAGATGGCCCTGGAGGGCGCTACTCCCACTATGTTGGGCCCCAGACCCTTGAATAGCGCTCGCGCGCCCTCATTTTGCACGATATGCCTGTGAACGTAACAAATTCATACTTTCAAGTGTGACATTTGTTATAACAAATCATAAAACATTTTTTTTTGTAATGGTACCCTCAGAATATTATTTCGTGGCATTCAAAATCACAATAAATTATTATAAAATGTTAGTTTAAATCTGAACCTCAGCACCTTAGAAAACTACTCTTTCTTGAAATAAACCCTTAAAAGTGTGAAAGGCTGTGGGGAAGATATTTAGGTTTCCGTGGGAACGTTATTATGAGTAACAACGACTTTTGACAAATCTTCGCGACAATAAATTTACTTATCAAAGTTCTATTTTTAAATTCTGCAAATAAATGGGATGTAATATTGATTTTAGTAGAACATTTCGTGTTGTTCCAAATGGAAAGATTCGTTTCATTCGTTAATTTTGAAATCATTATTGTCTTTTGGAATTATACGAAATGTCTTTAATAAGTAAATTACACCATCAGATGTACATAAATCCTATTTGTTTTCGAAACGAGTGGTACCACAATGACTGTTCTACGGCCATAACATGTACAACCATTTTATTTTTAACACCCAATGACGTTCTCCAACTGGCAGGTTACAAAGGTGACAACAACTTTTTCATACACAGAGCATCACCTTTGGTAGTTCAATCGAAATGTAATTGATAGCGAAACGTAAACAGTTCTCGTATGACGTAAATGAGCGTCGTATCTGCTTCCATGCAGATAAATTACTGTCAACAATACACTCAAGCGAATACATACATTCATTTATAAATAACACTGAATGGAGAGTCGTAACCTCGTGAAAACTGTAACGCGCCATCTGAAAACTGCGTAGTTACTATGATCGAATACGTGCTCCAGCGAGCAATTCTCATCTCTAAACTGATAACATAATGGACTATTTTACACCTGTAACGCTTTTTAACCGTTCCGCCTGAAACGGAGCGCAATATTTCTTTTGCGATACGATTGTGTACTCTTTTTTAGTGCGATTGTAATCAGTACCTACGTACATTCTTATACGAGGACATAAATACATTTAATAACATTATTTATGACTTTGAACAACTGCGTGGTCGAAACAAAAGTCGATCAAACTTTGCTAGTACATAAAATTTCTTCATTATATTGGGCGTCATGTACAATTTGTTTACATTGTCGACGACGTGGCATGACAAAAATATTTCCTAAACATTTGCTAATCTGAAGATTTTGACACGTAATGAATGAAGCGGAGTGCAAATCTATCACACGCGCGTATCTCGTGTACCGGCGGGCGTTCAGTCCTTATCTATTAGCATACTAGCGATAACTATGCCAGACGTAACCGGTTCTAACCTCCCGGTACGCCGGCGACATGTGTTGACAATAAATTATTCGTATCTTTACACGAATTTGATAGACATTTCCCCACTAAACATACTTCAGTGTGATTACTGGGAGAACTGTTAATACGGCAATCAGATAGATCCGTTTCTCACTGTTTATTAAATATTTGTTATCCGACCTAGAGCTTTGTTATCCGCCCTAAAGATTTGTTATCCAAGTCTACTTCCATATTCCGTTTCTCAGTGCAGATCTAGCTTGTGTCTTAGTGTGTTTCCGGCTTTATATCAGTGGGTTGGATTAGGCGCGCGAGTGTAAAGCTGACACGACCCGGACGCGTTTTGCATACATATTTTTATGATAATACCGCAACCGAAGCACGCGATGGCGTCCAGCCAAAAACAACGAACGATTCGTGTCTTACCAACAACCGCACACTTCCTACAGACTAATTCGCTTGTACGGGAGGACGTATTGACTATACACCTACTACATAAACGAATTAAGATGTATAAACTTCGGTTGAATGTGTATTTTGATCCATTCATATAATCAGCCATGCATAATTCATTTCTGATAGAGAAGCCATAATGCTAACATGGAATCAAACTTAAGTGTATGGTAATTAACTAATTATTAACTATTAATGGCATACAGATTAGCAAAGATATTATCAACATGAAATTATGCTATGTCTATGACGGCAATAATCAGTGACACACAGAATGGCTGTTTTTAATAACAAAAACACAGCATACTTGTCTAATTTTTTCACAGTTAAATTTTTCATTACATCACAATGTAAATAAAATACATTACTGGCTGTACATACAAAAAGTGTTTAAAAAAACGTCACGTAAAGAGTTAAGACAAAATAATGTTAAATTACTAGTACTCTTTCAAACAATCTTTATTAACCGATTAACATACCTACTGTATTTGTAGAAAATTACAATTAAAAATTTTTAGATACCAAACGCACAAAAATTTTCAATGAAATAGTCAAATACATTTACATGTATGTACTTTAGCTGGCCACGTTGAAAGGAATACTAAAGAAAATTTACGAAACTGCGAAACATCGAACCGGTATCCGTAAAGTGTATGCACACGAAGCTCAGCATCGAAACGAAAACAAACATTCCAATTTAATAAAACCAGTCTTCTATTTTTAAATTTGCACAACGCGCGAACTACAGTTACATGTACGCGGTTAAGCAACATCATTGTATGTACGAGCATAATGCTCGCGCTGCATCTGTTGTGACTTTTAACACGATTATGATACCGCGCGTACGGCGAAGTTCAAAAGGTAATCAACGTATCAATTTGTTCTAATATGTTGTATTATTGTTGTATACGAGTGTTTTTGTATATTATGACGCAAATACATCTAGGGAATTCACTTACGTATTTTGAACCAAAAAAATTATACCAAGATTTATCCAGTCATGAATGCGTCGTGAGATAATTATTGTTAGGTGTCAGTCTATCGCTAATGTATTACGACACGCGACTGTTGTTTACATAACGAATATCGATAACAAATGTGTATATACATATGTATGTAGGCATATGTTATACATGTAGCTATCTCAGTAATTTTAATATTTCATCATGAGACTGCCGCAGACTGAAATACAATAGCTTTTCATTACTTTCCCCTGTCTCGTTAAACACTGGTGTTCATATTTTCCACAAAAATATATCTGACCTAGATTTCGTTACACTAGCCTGCTACAGTTCGCATCCGAACGATTTATAAGTTTAAGGGAGATAATAAAAATACGAGTTTTTGTTAACACTAACCGTGTGTGAAGTGTGAACTTATATATGTTCCGACATACGATTTGAGGGGGACCTTTGATGTATTACTATTGTCGATAACAGATATAAATATGTACATACACGCTAAATGATTACCAGAATAGACAACTAGCACACAAAAGAGGTACGCAAGACTTTTCAATCTTACGATTCGAAAACAAACTCACGCTTCTCTACGAATGGATAACTTTACTATATATAATATTTGAAAAAGCAACACGGTAGTGTTTCTAATTGACTCTTTTCACTGTCATGTATACGAAGTGATACTAAATAATCGTTTTGTACCAAGCATTTGGGAAACGTGCGGCTGAAGGGCGAGTCTGCGCCATTCCCTAATGTGCTGCACATGCATCCTGGATGTTTTACACAATTATAATAATTCACTTCTCGTTGGTGACTATGTGTCATGTAAATTACAAATGCAGTTGAAGGGCGTGACTCTTACAAATTGTAAGCCGTTTATCTGCAACATGTTGGGCGTACGATTTATGCAAAACATCATTTGGAGATCTGGTTGGTTATTTATAGAGTTCCATTCGGAAAAGCATTTATTCGTTATACGCTCGAATGATAAATTATTATTGTTTTAACGGATTATATGTATTCATTGTGAGTGAAATACTGCAAGCGGAAACGTAACCAATAAATTAGTTTTTAAGCCCCCCGAGGGTGTTCAATCAACGAGCGGGCTATAAACTCTCTAGTGTCTTTCATTATGGGAAATCAATATTCTAACCATTCAGTTTTATAATTGGAAACTGTGAAAGTACAAATATTAGCAACTAAGTCACAATGTAGACGGAAATTAGAATAGAAATCAAAATTAGATGGATAAAAAACAAACTTCAATTTCAATATTACCCACTAAATTGTATGCAACAATTGTCTGAAATACCTCTATTTTTAGCTATGTAAATTGTTTCTGCGTTGTGTTAAAACCTAGTGCCCACTCTCTACTTGTCTGTGTAATAGTTTCTAGAATATTCTATTAGTCTGATTTTGGGACACCTAACTGGCTGTTAAACATTTTACAAAAACGACAAAAAAAAAACAAATTTCCACGTCCACAGACCAACAGAAGATCAAAACACTTTACGTGGCGTTTGGATTAAAAATTATTTATAATATTTTTCACACACGTGTTGAACACGTTGACACGTAAGTGAAGTCTCGATAATGACAATAATAGAACAAAACAGATGTTTGAGAGGAGAAGAAACAACAGTCTCACCTGATGCACTGTATAAGGCTCATCCTGGCGACGGTACGGGCGTGCCCGGCGCGCGCGCACTGCTGCACCTGGTAATTGTACGACATCAGCATGCGATCTGCGTTCTTGCTGTATGCGAACATCGCGCCCATCGTACGTCTGTAGCCCCATTTGGCCTCCTGTATTACACGGCCGATTAATATCGTTAATGTTACTGCTCCAGCCGCTCTCTAACTCGATACATAACGCGAACATTAAAACCACTACGATAACATTATCGTTATTAACATTGTAATCTAATTGACTAACATATAATTTTATATACACAAATTGGTAATATAATTTATATAGTTTTAATGATCGTACTAGTTGACGCGTTAGTGCAGCAGGTGGAGCAGTACCATAAGAATTTTCAAAATGATTGGTTACTTATATCTAAACGCCTACGTATATTAGATACAAGGCTCTATTGTTTACTAATATATACGTATTGTACACACGAAAATATAACACTTTTTGGAAGGTAATTTTATAAAATATTCATTGCATTCAAATCTACCTATACCATGTAGAAATTAAAAACATATTAATTTAAAATATTACGACACATTTTCCAAGAATATTTGGTCGACACATTCCTAAACGTTTTCACTCTTGGAGATATAAACCTACATTATATATTTCTATCGTAATTGAAAAAATTCAACATAATATTTCTATTCACTTTTTAGAACCGTACAAAAATTGCTTATTATTTTAATGCTTAGGTAATACATTAATAATTTACAACTGTCTGTTAATTAATAACAGTCAGTAAGTACAGATTATTAAGACGCAGTCCAGAAACAAAATGTAATAACTGTTTCGGAGTAACATAACCTATAAAAAATAAAAATAATACAGAATAATGAAATAAAAAGTATATGGCATGAGCTACACAGCTACCCTGTCAAACCGTAGGACTTGTTACGTCATCATTAGGAATAGATAACACTGTAGAATACTCGATCGTTTTGTTTTGTTAGAACTCGTTACTTATGGTGGTACTGTTCGATCCGTGGTACGTATTGGTGATTTTTGGTGTCCGACCGAAACAGAGTTCCAGCCGAAACTGATACCAAAACCGTAATAGCTTCACATTAGATTATTCTATGCGATAAATGAAGATCTTCAATTTATAATACAAAACGAAATATACATATTTTTGCTACCCTACATACATATATATATATTCACATATTTTGACATTGGGCTAACATATGCCATCGAATTGGTACATTTTTTATGATGGATATAGATCAAATTGTAATAATGAATAAATCAATTAATTAGCAAAAAAAAAATTCGGATAGAGACAAAACTATTGTGATACTAACGCGTAGTATTAGTGACCGCATATGAAGCGGAGGCATTATGACTCGTAACTAGTGCAACTAACTAAGCTAAATATGTAAGTTATACACAAAGTAAATATTTGAAGCGTATGAGGCAACAGCCTCACCGGACCAGTTCGATTATATCAGTACAAATACTTGTTCATTTTTTCTGTCGAGACTCACAATCCGACGTAGCTTTTATCTGCTCTATGTGTACTACGAATGTACGAGAACTATACACATGTATATCTTTATATGGCAATATACATCTTTTCATTTAAGCAATTTCAACAATAGTTACCTATTTATTATGCCTAGAACTTACTCCACTTATAGATAGATATCGCTTCATTTTTAATACACGCGAACGAATATTTTATACGAAGTCTTTATGGAACTTGCTAAAAAAGTTATATTTGATATTGAGGAAAGTTCTCTTGCACGGGTCGGCTCAAATTTGTTGGAATTTTATTCTCAAATTAAGGAGTTCTAAAACGAAAATAAAAATTTAAGTGGGTAGAATCGGTAAAGTATTTCATTACGATGCCTATGATGAACAGAAAACCATTTATTTGTGTTCTATGTGTGACATGGTCGCGTTCACGGTCATGTTCAAAAGTATCAAAAAAAAATCTTTTTCTATACTTTTTATTATTATAAACCATCACGCCACAACCTTTACAATCTGAGCAGAGAAATATTAATACAATAATAAACAAATTGCTTTAAACTATTACGACAGGTACTTCACGGGATAGGCAGGGAAACATAAGTAAACACATTGCAATGTTCACAGGAGTGTCCCCCATCACGCTGGCCGTATGTGGCATAGATAGCCGCTCGTGCAACTCCATAAGCCGATCACAGTTTATTGACACTGTAAGCCAGCCATAACTTTAAACGGATTTTATCGTGAGTGCGATAACGATATTACTCTGCAACTCGTAATGGGGATTTATTATGTACAATAATAAATATCGGAGAGTTGATAAATATTAAATGTCAGAGTGTATTTAAAGTACTATTAGGTTCCGAGCTTTTTTAATGGCTCACCGTATCATAACCAGACGAAACCAACTAGATAAGATAACCAGAAACTCGGAGATTGAGTAAAATAAATTGTTTTATGTGCATATTCATTTGTAATTATTTGAATGTTTTTTGTTTGATTTATATTTACGAGTAATTTTAAATAATTATTTCTTTAGTGAGAATGACACTCATATTAATAAAAGTTCGTTTGCCTGTTCTAATTAACAGCAGTAAATTAATATAAATGAATTTTATGTACGGCAATAGGTTCACCTCCTATTTCATGGTGGGACATGCAACAAAACTGGTGGACCCAGTAAAACGTGAGCGCGTACTACGCTCCTCTGCCTACCACTCAAGGAAATACAGACGTCATATTACGTTATTTTATCTGTAGAGAACTCATTAATATATTCCCTCGTATCCACTAACCACCATTGTTATTTCTGCACGCCTTCACAAAATCCGTTCCGGTCAAATTGGCCACGTTTCTATCATTTGTTCTGTAATAGTAAATGAGTAGGTATAACAGCTCAAGGCCGCGTGTGTTTACTAGAAGTGCATTGTTGATGTTCAAAACAATATGAGAGTCACGGTATTATTGTAGTAGGTACCTACTAGCCGCTATTATGGCTACGGTTTAATAACCGTACAGTAATCTGTATCACTCGAGTGGTTATTCTAAAGTGTGACTATATAATAACAATTTTCTCTGATAACAAGTGATGTGATTATCGCATAATGAACAAATAATTGTGCAGTAAAAAACTATGCAAAACGTCATTAAACTTAGACTTTTTGTATCTATGTGGCTTACAGTTGGCTGCTGGAAAATGAGTATGCATTTAGATAAATGTGGTGAATTTAAGTAGGTTTTTTGTTCATTATATAATTACATATACTGACATTAAATAGACTGACGGAATAAATGACGGTAAGTGACCGAGGTCGCATGAAGATGTTTGCAACAGTAAAAGAGAGACGTGATGCCCATTTTCTATGACATTTCATTTTGGACCCTTCTCGAAGAACCCTTATCTGTTAGGATTTTATCATTGTAAGGTCAAGTGTTGCTTAATGACTGACCACATAGCAAGGATGGTGGTTTACGGATCCGCCTTCGAACAGCAGTCACCTAACAAACGGCTGACCGCAATTCTATCGGAGTTGACGGCTTTAATAAACTTATAGTCATTACGAACATTTTGACAAAGATTTCAAATAGATAACTAACAAATATTATTCGATATTAAATGATCAATGTGCTTCATCACTGGCCTGTTGTTTCAGTACTTAATGAAACTGACCGTGGACTGACGGGTGTGGGATCGATTCCTTTGCATATCTTGTTTACCATATCCCTCCCTCTTTATTAGATATACATAGTAATTGTATGCCCTGGCTACTTGTAATTACAGGTTAGTGTGAAGTTATCTCAAGATAATATTATAAGTATAATTTAATTATTATAACATCACACTCGCTCCGTTATAGGGAGTCGGAGAGCGCCGAGTGCTAGATTCTCGACTCGATCTTCAGTACATATTTACCCCTTCAGTAAATGCCGGCGTGATGTTATAAATACGTTACGGACGTTGTCTAGAGAAGCCGCATAGAGCGCATTGTGTTGTGACATCGCTGGTCCGTATTTAATGCACCGGCGACGCTGTGCGCGCGTATCGCCTTACAGAAATGCACCGCGGCTTGTTCGTCTGTATATACGTGTATAATATTCTCTATATACAGGAACGTAACAGGGACAACACCAGTTGGCGAAAACGGTCAGGAAAACTATGTATGTACATATACGTTTTTTCTACATATACAAGATCGTAATAGGGACAAGACGAGTTGGCGAATTAAGTGGAGACATTATAAAATGAAAAAAAAAAGACAATAGTGTTAACGGTTTAAAAGTTCTAAAAAGATCAATATTGTCTATTATTATTTTTTCGATTAAATTTATGAACTTTATCCATTGAGCACATTTCAACCTCACATCTTGCTCTTGCGGAAGTGTACTATACTTCACTATTGCTACTCTAATCCTAATATATGAATTAAATCATACAAAAAACATATACATATAAACAAAGTCTATGGTCCGACGGAGACTCCACAGACCGTTACGTTAAAGGGACTGTCCGATAAAGGTGTTGTCAGATCCGACCGAACCGGTTCTAAATTCGAGTTAGCTTCACTTCTATGAAAGCATTGTAACACCCCACAGATATTATGTCGGGTTTATCAAACCAAAGCTATCATTGTACATTAATATTTTCATCAAGGGAGAGTCGGACAGTATCAAATATCATTGTAATTAAAATAAACTTCTATTAAATTATAAATACATACTCGTATATAGCCATTCTGAAAAGTTCTACTACATACAACTGCGGACAAAATTAAAAACCACGTGTCACAATAATAGCTGGCTGTCTGCAAACAATTTCATAGGAACAGATATTTCCCGCTACTACAAGAAGTCCGCAGCATATGTCTCCACACTGTTCGAAATAAAATTGGCGGCATATAAAATACGAATACAACGAAAAGAACAAATAAAAAATATTAAAAACTGCAGCTAAATTCCATTATACATAAATAGATCTCGCTAACAAATACATCATAATTGTATTACACTGACACATGTAAATAGCTTCAATCAAAACAACGGAAAACTACCGCAGCGCTGCCGCGACGAGCCGCCGAGATTGAACGGAGGGTGATAACAATCAACTTTTCTCTTGCGAAATGACTCACATCGTTCAATAAACTATGCTAAATATAGACATAACCCGGGTCCGATAGGAGTGGATCTGAGATTCGTGACAGTTGCCTTTTGTATAGATACATATCAATTGGATCTCATATTGTTAATTTTTTAATAAGTTGTAAAAATAAAAGTAAGTTACTTATTAAGATTGAACATTTTGGATGATTACATTATCTGCGTACCCCTTAAGAGACCTGGCGTGATGGCACTATAACAATAAGATATATAAAAAAGAACAATGAAAACGTCGGCGGGGGTATGGTCTGATGTTTGGCATGGAAACATAACATGTTGATAGATGTGACACTGTACTTTGGAAAAATCTGAGTTGATGAGTAACATTCATTATTTTTCGCGCCATTATATAAAAAATTGAGAAAGACATATATACACACATACATATCTTAACATGAGCTCCCTTACAGGGTAGAAGAGAGCACGGAGTGCTAAATATCGCTTTTTCGTGCAAACCTGGCGTGCTTCATAAACATTCATCGTTCTCATCATATACGCACGCCGGTTTAGGAGACTTCTAACTAGGGAGCGACAATTATCCATAACACTTTTTGAAATCTTCATAGAAACATCGATTCAGCCGGCATACGCAATTAGCATAACAGTGCAAAATATAATTTAACAAGGACTGTACATATTGCGTGTTTGTATACAGGCTCAGGTTGGATAAATCCGTTTGGGCGAGCGATGTATTACATACTTAGCATGTATCACTAACGATCATGCAAACAAACGGACGTGACTATACAATGTACTGTTGCAGTAGATTCTCATTACTTAGTACTAAATAATGCTTATCGTCAACAAGAAACATTATTATTGTGTGTAAATTTTCAAGGATAAACCTCGTGGATACAGTAAGTATTGAATATTTTGCATACGTTTATACCGTTATATACCTTATGTTATATAAATATAATTATAACGAACCGTTAACTGTGATTGGTGTCATTGAGCCATTCAGTAGCCATTATTAAGTAACGTCTCGATTAAAAACTAAACAATCATCTCATACTATTTCATCCTGGCACTGGAAGAGATCAGTTTAAGAGTAGCGACGCTATTAGGTATATATAATTTCTTTTATCTTATCATTCTTTATTCCCAAAGTGCATGAAATCATTAACTGAAAGAAAATAAAGTAATTAATAGAAAATGGAAGATTTATAATAGATGAATAGAAGATAATGAATCGCTGGTTACTGTTTCCCGGTCCAGGACTCATCTGCCATCTGGGACACGCTCAAAGGAGCTATTCATCACCCTCTCCATTATATAGATATTTCAGAGACAATAATTATAAATCGTTTTTTAAATAATTTCTAACATCGGTTCTTTACAAAAAATTCCCAATTTCAATTTCCAACAAAAATATAAAAAGTTGCATTTAAAAAATGCAGACGACGTCAGGACCTTAAAGATAGATATTTGGCACTGGCTGTCCTCTGCCTACCCCCTAACGTGCCAAGATTATATAATAAAAATATTTTTTGAAAACAATTTATAAAAATTAAAACAACTCGATTCATTTTAGTTCCACTTCTCAATCGTACGACTGCATTCGTTATAATAATAGGCCACAATAAGCATCACGTGTGTTCTTCACGTGCTTATTTCAATTTGCGTCTGTCATTATTGTCATATAATTGCATCAGAACGTTAACCAAAAATTTTATAAAACAATAATAAAAATACGATTTACGTCAATACGATCTTCTCACGCAATAAGTTATTTAAACATAAACCGTAGGTAATCGCTTTTCACCTAAAATCTTTTTGTAATTCTTATAATAAAGTTATTTTAAGAAATTAATACTATTATTTTTACGGTGCTCTAAATTAAACTAGACAAATTATGCGAGCGAAAGAAATAGTACTAAATATTTTCCATAACAGTGTTCTCGTAAAAAGATTAATTGAGACCAATCACAATGCACCATGGCGATACACTGAATATTTTGTATCGCGAAAATTAATATGGACGCAACGGAACACGTCCGGGCGGCGCTTGTCGCCGATCAAAGAAAATATGTTGTGGCGCTTCTATTTATAGAGTTGGAGCGCTCGCCTTCGATGGCCGAACGACATTGGCCAAGGTCGGTGGCCAGCGCTAATTGTGCAATTGCACTTAACAAGCCTGATGGTGGCCGCTGCGAGCGACAGTGGAGTCACATTGTTCGGACACGCAACAGTCATTATTTTCGCATTTTTTCATTAAAACATTCATTTTGCATAATACACTGATGGCGTTTGCATGACAAATGGACTGTGCGATATTACTAAGTACCTATAACACAGGTCTGTTTACAATTTAGTGCAACGAGCAACCATATTATGTACATGGAGCATAAAAGGTAAATTATACGGACAAGTCATATCGACATTCAATAATGAATCGTGCTGATAAATTATATAAGCGAAATTAATACAATAGCACTTTCAAGGAAGTCATTAACATTTTAATAAACATATCAATTCTTATTACTATATTATAGAAAAGGACGGAAAAATATGCGGAATGGATAAAACAAGATGGATGTAAAGGAGACAAGTTACGTATTACTTGCCCCTTAAATTCGAAGATAAAACGTATAATCGTAATACGACTTGCCCTATAAGGGCCCGAGTGGTGACCCCCAAAAAGGACAGTTTTAAAACGATCGTATACAACCGATATACAAAGTTTAACATAAATAATAAAAGTATTTACAGTTAAAAACGACCATTTCAAAGGAAACTAAAAAGTAGAGCTATTAAATAAAAGAGGAAATCATTGACATGCTTCACAAATGTTATGAGAATCTCTGAAGATCACGAACATGGTGAACGTAGACGGCAAAGAGTGTAGAGGAAGAAAAAGGACAAAGTGATTTGGTTACATAAGAGAAGATATAAATAAGATGAGAATCAATACTGACATGACTGGCACATATCAAGTGGGAAATAACGCAGGAAAATTATGAGTCAAAGGTTAAAAATTTCCATGTTACGTAATGTTACCACTCTTCATTCATTAGCGACTTTGTTTTTCAAATTTCATGAGAAATCAGAGCAATTACTGGAATATCACATACATTGCATTTAAACGAATTAACCATGAATTTTAACTAACAATTATTTCACAACAATTACATCTCCCTGTAAACCTAATTGCACAATATTGGGGGAACTTTCAACAACGTGAGTACTGCCGGCGATATCACGTAATGGCATTTATTTAGGCAATCGGTATAGATAATCCAACATTGCCACATAATGGACCGAATTAATGTTAAGCTCTAAAAAGCCTAACATTTCGCTCTCGTTGACCATCTGAACCAAACCATGTAAAAAGATAATTCTGTTTATTGTCATCGAACCTTTTCATGACGCAATGATCACGTTAAAACAAGATAACTTCCCATAGTTGTGAAAGGCAAAACAAATCATTAAGACTCAATGGATTTATATTTTCGATTAGACGTGGACTTTGCAGTGTCGTTATCATTTCTCTTTGCTTTGCTTTGAAGAAGTGACTGTGCTATCTGTTAGATATTTTAAATATGCAACCTTATCAATTGTGTTCCTTGATGTTTTACCACTATGAAACGATACTAGTGAAATTTATTAAACTTTTCCTGACATTTCTACCTCGATATCTGTACAAATATTCTTATGGAGCAGCGATTTAAAAAAGAAAGAAAGAAAATTGATGGTTTATTAAACGAATACAAAAGAACCGACATGTTAATAACGTTCGCTCGGCATTTGAGATCGCTGGAAGCGCTTGACAATCTCATCAGTGCTTCTAAATCCTCCATTACCCTAAATGTGTACTAGTGTGAGGTCTCTGGGCATGTTGATGGCACCGAACCGTCTGATACGGTATGATGCGTCAACCAATATTGATCTAGCTTAATTTGAATACAGCGACGCGAGATTAAAATGATAGATGTAGTTATGGAGGCTTTATACGGCCACAATACCTAGTTAAGAGATAAGATTATAAGGAATGCCATGAAAATTAATTAAAGATACTAGAATTAAGAAATGCTTTGGGAAAATGCTAACTACAACACTGTTGGGCAACATTTTGAATTAACTACTAGTGGCATTTCTCTCGTATCTTAGTTTAAGGTTTATTGATCCAGATTCCTGATAATGTTTGGCATTCAAAGGAAAACGAGTAGATAGAATTCGACTTATCGATTCCATTCAAATCGACGTTATGCTCAATATTCTTATAATGTTAAAAGTACAATTGTAGAAAACAACATCCACTGAAGCTAGTAATTGCAACAACTTTGTATTTTTAAATACCCTTGGCTTTAACAAACGCTTCTACGCATATAAAATAGACAACTTATACATGTTCAAAGACTTCGAAATGTTACTTTAAAATTGAAAATGATGGCTGATGACAGATTGCAGTAGGAGGACTGTAATTGCAATGTCATTTCTGGTATTTTTACTCTGTCATTGGTTACGCTGTCCTTTATACTTTCACCGAGTAGTGATCGAAATATTGTAGTCGTAGAACTGTTAGAACCGAGCCTATAAGTAATGAGGTATACCACCTACACAGTTGCAATTGATCTTTGATCTAAATATTATTGTGAATCTAATTTTATCTTTACATATAATGTAAAAAGTACAATTCGGATATCGACAGAATTGGCAAGCATCGAACGCAATTATGCCAACATGAATACTTACAGCTGCGACTTGCCTATCTGCAGCGAAAATAACTTTAGTTATGTATCTTGTTATTCATTGTTTTTTTATTTACTAATATTCAACTTATTAAATAACAAAGAGTAAATATTTAATTTAATGGTAAAAAGTTTGTTAAGAATTTTTCAGGCAATCTTGAACTATAAATTAAAAAAAAAGTCAGCTAGTAGGTAAAAGGTAAGTTCTACGCAATAATATGATCTTGAACTTTGTCTCGAACTAGCAACCACTAACCATTAAAAGCTAACA